>JAJJWW010013298.1:0-35264 GCA_023531295.1 Papaver armeniacum | reverse complement strand
TAGTGTTTAATAAAAAATCAGTGAGTATTAGCAATGTACCTCTCTCACACGCTTTCTCTATGCTACAAATTCTTCACATGGTATCATAGCTGGGTAGAAACTTGAGGTGAGGAGAAGTGAAAAATTATTTTCATCAATGACATTTTAAAAGACAAATAGTAGTATTGTGTGTTCCGGATAATGGCCTATTTTTGGAATGTCAAAAAACTCTATTTGCTAGGGATCGGGGCTGGCCTTGATCCAAAGTTGATGAAGTTCAACTTTGGGCATCAAATGAGGAGGGGCACAACTAATCACTGTACCTTGTAATTACTAGTAGTATTTAGGGACCACAACC
The DNA here is from genome assembly GCA_023531295.1 of Papaver armeniacum. NCBI lineage: Eukaryota > Viridiplantae > Streptophyta > Magnoliopsida > Ranunculales > Papaveraceae > Papaver > Papaver armeniacum. Next base: position 34,927 of record JAJJWW010013298.1, on the reverse strand, counting down.
AACCAATGTACTAACTTCGGGCATCAAATGACTTTGGGTTTGCTTAGAAGCAACAAAAGACAAACTGCAATGTGTGGCCCCGTGCTGAGAGTGACTCTATTGGCTGCCCTAATCTGGTTTGAAAAATTATGTTAGTAACAGTTAAAGTAACTATACAAATGGCTGCACATAATCTTAAACTGCCTACCAATTTTAATATCATAAACCGCCTAACATTATCAAAGCGGGTACCATATTGCTTGGGGTGTATCAACCCAAAGGTAACAGAGATTTTGTTTTATATATATTTTTGGTACACCTCAGGCAATATACTACCCATTAGAAGCTTGTATACTATCCAACGATAAAATTATAAAGAAAAAATAAAGAAACAAAAACACGCCATCCCAAATTTCTTCTGCTGCGTTTCTCTCATTTTATTATCGGCCTACCATGTCAAACTAATAAACCTTCACTGATAGCCAACGTAAGTTTACTTGGTCAAATGGCTAGTAATCAATAATACATAGGGCAATATTTTTGAAGTTGCTTTGGGCATCATCTACCTCAAGGCCGGCCTTGTTAGGAACTCTAGTATTCGACAATGCTAACATGCTGTGTAAATATATAAAAGATTTCACAAAAGACTGTATAATACACTTGTATCTCATTTCTATGTACATCTAAATTCAAAGGTAAAAGTTAGTGTTTGTTTTTTAGCTGATTAGGTTTTCCTGAGCTCATCTCATTTATATCTGTTACATCTCTTAGAGGCAGGCGCAACGATGGTGCAAGACTGCAAGTGAAAGCAATTTGAATGTCGCCATTCACCGCTTGCGTTGGTTAATGACACGGTTTCTATTAACCACTCAACCTGGTGGAGGTTTCGGGGTAAAATATTTGCTCTAGAGTTCACTTCCACTATACGTGCTGTAGTCCGCACTATCATTTCCACCCAGTGCCAACATTGAAATTTTGAAGAGAGATCTGAATTTGTTTCAAAAATAGTGCTCGACTTCCTACTTTCACACCATTGTTGATATCTGGCATGTCACCGTGGTGTCTAACGCTCTTAATACTAACAAAAGAGAGTAAGAAATAAATAACTGAATTCCTGATGTATTTTTGATAAAGGAGAGAACAAAAAAATGAAATTGTTTCTACCTGCACCATGCGAGGTCTTTTAGTAGCAGTGGCCGAACACAAGCAGGCCGGTATCTCGGCCATCTTAAACATCTCACTTTCCACGTACATTTTCAAGCCTTGAATCGACCAACTCGGAAAAATCTCCGGTTCTATTGCACTTGCTATCGGTGGTCGGGCTGCGACGAAAACATCCGTCAAAGATAAAAGTAAAGTTCGGGGAACGTATATTAGTATTTATAGGAAAACAATACCCGACCAATTAAAAGCGACTCAAATGATATATATGTGCTTACCCATTCAACCAAACTCTCATCATCCTGGCTTGGGTCAATAGGTCTACGTCCGGTCACAAGCTCTAGAAGCACCACCCCAAATGAGAACACATCTGATCTATCAGTCAATTTTCCACTTGAAGCATACTCGGGTGCCATGTACACAGAAATCCCACCGGTGATTAAAATCGAATATAAAAAGCGTTTTATACTACTCTACATATTAATACAAAATGTAATTTGCACCAATCAAAAAAATTAAAAAAGCGTAATTTACAAGAAGGAGTTGGTGCCCGGCATTTGCTCGGTTACCAACTAAAGCATTGTATGTTTCTCAACAATAATTATAAATTATAAAATAAGAAATATATTAATTTACAAGAAAAAAAAATTGAAAAAAAAAGGCATCTATTTATGCAAATGCAAAGACCTTACAGACTCGTTAGAGCATCTCCAATAGAGGGTCAAGTTTTTTTGTTTTTCATGACACGTAGGATTTTAGACCCTAAATAACATAAATCCATCTCCAATGGTTGGATCCACCACAAATTAGGAGGGATGGGAAAATAAATATGGGAAAGTCTTATTTACACTACTTGCGGCTCACGTCATATTTTCAATTATTTTATTTTTTAAAATTAGTTAAATAAAGATAAACGGTTAGATTTTATCATATAAAAATATTCTAAATATTAAACTCTTCACTATTGGAGATAGTTTTTAACCATGGGGTCCTATATTTACTATGTGTGTATAATCTCCAAATCAAAAGTCTTAATTAGACTTTCACATAAGATTTTTACACCCACATTTGTTGGAGATGCTCTTAGTACCTAATACTCCCTATATTTATGGAAAGAGTTAGTATTTCGTTTTTAATTTGGCCTATTATTAGGTTAAAATGAAAGGAATAGTACATGTTTTCTAGAAAAGAGGTAGGTAATATATATTAAAATTGTAATTAACTTACCCAAAATGTTCCCATTACACGAGTTGAGACATGGGTGGTGATGTCATTTGATAGCTTAGCGAGCCCAAAATCTACCTGTATTTTTGAATGCTTAATTAGCCAAGTTTGTGACTGTTAGACCTAAAAGTAAAATTTCCAGAGACGAAAAGATCAAGTGGGAATTTCTAATATAGGCTTGCCTGTGCTTCAAAAATCATTATCCAGCAAGATGTTGGCAGATTTGATATCTCTATGGATTATCTTTGGGTGACCTGTTGAAGGAGAACAGGATGATGAGCGGAAGAAGTAATTAAACACTAGATTAGTATGCTCAATAAAACAACGTAACTTGGAATATATAGAAAAAAAATTAAAGAAAAAAGTCACAGAAAGCAAAAAAGTTGCATACAATCTTCATGTAGATATGCCAACCCCCGAGCTGAACCGATGGCAATTTTACTCTTTTGGACCAATCTAATACAGGCAATCCTTGCTCTGGAGAATAGACATATCTTCTTGTTATTATTAATCACACACAACTAAAAAAGAAATATACCTTTTTTATTCGTACCACAAGAACTTATAATAGGATGTCTAGATACCGAAACAAAAATCAAACCCAGAAATTAAACGCAAAACTTTTGACAAAAGGTAAACTTTTTTGTTTCTAGTAGTCATTCTGAAATTATTTTTCAAACTAACTCAAGCTTTAGTTTGGTGACAATTTCAAATGACTCCCAGTAGTAATATTTAAGTAAAGCAATAAAATAGATTACTGCGATAGATGTTCACGAGTATTATTCAACAAGCATATTATGAAACAAGCATCAGTAACTCACTATGTATATGATGTTCAAAAGTATTATTCGGAACAAATTCGTAGACAAGCAATCTTTGGGCGTCAGCAATGCAGTATCCAACCAAAGAAACCAAATGCCTATGGTGAACCCGACTGATTATATCAACTTCTGCCTGAACTCCCTCTCACCTGGCCACTCCCAGCCCCTTCAGTTGTTTCACTGCTACTGTTCTCCCATCAGGAAGGTAACCCTTGTACACAGCTCCGAATCCACCTTCTCCAATAACGTTTTCGAGCAAATCCTTCTGTTATGCCCATTAAGTCGTCATATGAATGACGACTGGGCACCTGACATTAATGTACCTGAATCTGGTCCTTTGTAGCTACTGTAGCTATTTATTGGACCAGGGGAGTAGGATATGCTGATGGTCTCCCCACTATGATATTCTTGTGGTGACCACCTGGTCTCCCCACTATAATACTCTTGTGAGTAACCACCTGGCATCCCTGCTATTAGATGCTGCTGCGAATGTGGCCGTTGTAATATCCTAGCAAGCCAAATATTATACTTAGAAAAATATTGAGCACAAGCTATAAATATAGCTTTAAGCGTCAATAACGGAATTACCTGAATTCGCCGAGTAGTTGGGTGGTGGTGCTCCGTAGAGGTCGTACTCTAAAGGACGCTTTTTCTTCTTTCTTGTTATGGCAAAACAGAGGGGCAATTAAAGCGAAGATTAGCACTCCTGCTACGGTTACACCAACAACCGCGCCAATGTCAATTTGGGTGGATGGAGTACGGCTTGAGTGCGTGGAAGGACCACTGGCTCTGGGACATGGCTTGATGAATGATTAGATTGTGCACCATCGCGTGAAGGTGGGGAATCTTGTGTTCGAGGAGGAGAATTGTGGTTATCATTGCCTGGTGAGTTATTGTTATTGTCAGATGGAGGAGAATTTTTGCTTCCTTTGTCAGATTTCGGAGGAGAATCATTAGATGATTTGGGAGCCGGCGGAAGAGTCAGAAGGACTGGTATTGTTATCCGATGGTGGAGGTGGGGAGGATTTTGAAGGTGCTGAATCATTATTGGAATCTGAAGGTGGTGGATCTCCACCATTTGAATCTGGAGGAGGCGAAGAATCAGACTCTGGTGGCGGTGGTGGTGGTGATGAGTTGTCGGAATTTGGCGGAGTTTCTGGAGAAGGCGACGATTTCCCAGAATCCGATGGTGTATTCTTGAGTCTGAAGGAGGTGAATCCGGTGATGGATTACTTGAATCTGGAGATGGTGGAGATTCAGGTGTATCTGAACCTGAAGGGGATGAGTCAGATGACTTACCTGATGGTGTTTCATTTCCGTCCGATGATCCACCATTATCAGACATTCTCTCTTTCTCTTAATTTGACACACTTTATTTAATCACTAATCTCTCGAGCGCTTTCTGTATAAACCAACAACAACATGCCTTTCAGGATTCCTTCATTTCCTTTCAAGAGATTACCGCGTTTTAATTATTGTATTCTTCCCAATTGGAAACCAAGAACAGGAAACTCCTCAGAAATTACAAAATACCATAACAATATTAACACTGCGTTAGAGAAACCTGCTCTAAACTAAACCTAGACTGCCTAGCTGCGTTCATCAACTGCTGTTTTGAACAATTTTTTTTTTTCTGAAATGTAAAAAAAAAAAAAGGATCTACAAGTTTTTTAAAAACCATTAATTCAAAATTGTCTGTAAAAACTTTTCTTTAATTTCTTTGTCTAGCTATGTTTAGCAAAAGGATTTGTTTTGTTTTTTCTTCTCCTTTTCTTCCTCAACAACTATCCCTCACCAATATCTCTTTCTATTTTTTCGTTTCTATATCTAGCTGAATTACGCTGTCCGTGAAACAAAACAAAATCAAACATCTAAAATCTTGGTTGACCTTGCTATTTTGAACATGATACTCTACATTTATTTATCTGTTAATGTCATGATTTGGTTAATAGAGGCTCCGGATCGCCTGTCACAACATTGCCTGTACCTCCTGTACCCATCCCATCTATAGAATAGTCAAACAGTCGGTTAAAGTCAGGTCCATGCAACTGCCGCATAACTTCAGTGGCCATCCTGCGAAAGAGTAAAGCAAAAAAAAATAATTGTGAGCGTCTAGCTAGCCATTATTTGAATTAGTGTGGTTCTTTTCGATTAGAACAACCATGACACTTGCAACTCTTTTATTGGCACCACAAAATTTGGATATGAAGATACATTTGAAAGTTAACTTTAGGTATGAAAACAGCACCCTGCATAGGGCTTCAAATAAATCGTATTTCTTGACCGCACAGAATCAAACAGATATATTAATTAGTGTATCAGTGTCAGGATAACGCCTGTTGAGATTAGTTGTTTAAGTATAATTAGTGTATTTATGTCTTCTACGAAGATGTACAAACTTCCCATTATATATGTTTTTTTCACTTAGCATCTTAGCGGAGTGGAATGTCTTCTAAAAAACATCTTAGCCACTTGGCATTCTCATTCGAAACAAGGCTGAGTATCCTTCATGGAAAGTTTTACTTCAGGATCTTAAGCCCCACACCCTCGATGTATTTCTATCTCTTTGGACAAACCTTTCGTCAAATGGTATTATTGTATTAGTATCCACGATTACTTTCTTACTATACATATACCATTTGACGAAAGGTTGTTCCAAAGAGATAGCTCATGCATCGAGGGAGTTGGGCTTAAGCTCATCAATTAAAACTTTCCATGAAGGATACCCAACCTTACTGACCGCACATCCCAAGGTCAAGGTTTCTAATGTGATATAATTAATTTATGGTGGGTAAGGTAAACACTATCAGTACCTTTCCTATAGAGTAGACGTGATGGTGTGACTGCATATGGAGGATGACTTTTAATAAGCCTTTTGTTTGTAGGTGAAAATGGTTTCTGCTGATTTCGGTAATTTTGGGTGTACGGGTGAGAAAAAATTTTAAACCCTAAACAATATACCGTAAGGAGTACTTTAGATTCGAGAGATCAATCAGCAAGTCCGTCCTAAACCAAGAAATGGACGATCCGACTTGCTTCGATTACAAAGTGAAGGAGAATGGGTTGGTTTTATGGAGGAAGCAAGGAAAGTGATGAGACCAGAATAGTTGATTATGGAAGAGTAGTTGTGTTACTACGACTTGTATCGGAAAAGGGGAAGGCTAACAAATGGTAAGCTAGCAAGTAGTTTTACGAGTGTTGTGTATTCTAATGAACTTGTTGTTCGGTGGAAATAGGTAAGACATATTTATACAAGTCGAAGTGAAACGTCACTGCGGTCTCGTTAAGGAATGGAATAATGGGTAAGTAAATGGGAGGAGGTGGTAAACTGTTAACGCGTGGAATTTATGTTCCATAAAACCGTTAACGTAGGGAATTGGTGTTCCATAAAACTGTTAACGCATGGAATTGATGTCCCAAGAGTGTTTCACCATTAACTCCCTATATTTACTAACCGCCTCACCCTTATGACACTTCCTTATGAAGGGCGTAGTGTACGCCGCACGCTGTAAACCGCCAAACCAATACCCAAAGAGGATCCCCCAGTTTGTGATATGTGTTGATGTCTCGAATGTTTTGTGGAAAACATGTAGCATGTTGTTCTTGCCTGCAAGTCATACATGGAGACTTGCTAGCTTAGTGACCTTCGGGGTCGATATTTTGCATCTCAAGAGGAAAGATAGTCGTTGATCGTTGCATGCTTTCATTTTCGTAGCCGCGTAGGGAAGGCCAGCATGGTGGAGCGGCTAGGTTGGCATGGCATGGTTTGGCGTGGCCAAACTTAGGTTTTTTGGGCCAAAGGTTACCATGCGTTGTCTGGTAACCTCGATGGCTAAGATTTGCTCCTGATCAAGGGAAACTGTTGATTGTTACGCCTTCGCTTGGGTAGCCGTGTAGGGAAAGCCAGCATGGTGGCTCCGTCATGTTGGTTAGGGCCAAGGAAGGGTGAGGTTTGGCTTGGCATGGAGAGGCCAAGGGTTTTCCATGGGCACATGGTGCGGCTAGCTTGGCTAGGGCCAAGGCAAGGCGTGTTTGGCTTGGCATGTGGGGCCAAGGGTTTGCCATGGGCGCATGGCGTGGCTATCTTGGCTAGGTGCGGTTTGGCTTGGCATGTGGGGCTAAGGGTTTGCCATGGGCGCATGGTGCGGCTAGCTTGGCTAAGGCCAAGGCAAGGCGTGTTTGTCTTGGCATGTAGGGCCAACGGTTTGCCATGGGCGCATGGCGTGGCTAGCTTGGATAGGGCCAAGGCAAAGCGTGTTTGGCTTGGCATGTGGGGGCCAAGGGTTTTCCATGGGAGCATGGCGTGGCTAGCTTGGCTAGGTGTGCGGTTTGGCTTGGCATGGGCCAAGGGTTTGCCATGGCGGCATGGCGTGGCTTGCTTCTGGATAAAGGCCAAGGCAATGCGTGTTTGGCTTGGCATGTGGGGCCAAGGGTTTGCCATGGGCACATGGCATGGCTAGTTTGGCTGGGCCAAGGCAAAGGCGTGCTTGGATTGGCATGTGGGCCAAAAAATTTGCTGTGGGTGCATCTTGTGGCTAGTTTCGGATAGGGCCACCAAGAAGCGTGTTTGGCTTGGCATTTGGGGCCAAGGGTTTTCCATTGGCGCATGGCGTGGCTAGCTTGGCTCTAGGCCAAGGCAAGGCGTGTTGGCTTAGCGTATGGGGCCATGACGCCGTGGCGCATGGCGTGGCTAGCTTGGATAGGGCCAAGGAAAGGCGTGTTTGGCTTGGCATGTGGGGCAAAGGGTTTGCCGTCTGCCATGGCGGGCTAGCTTGGATAGGGAGCAAGGCAAAGGCATGTTTGGCTTGGCATGTGGTGCTTGGGGTTTTCCACATTGGGCGCGTGGCGGGCTAGCTTGGCTAGGGACAAGGCAAGGCGTGTTTGGCTGCATGTGGGGCAAGGATTTGCCATGGGCGCATGGCGTCGCTAGCTTGGATAGGGCCAAGGCAAGGCGTGTTTGAACTTGGCATGTGTAGGGCTGCCATGGGCGCGTGGCGTGGCTAGCCCGGCTAGAGTGCGGTTTGGCTTAACATGTGGGGCTAAGGGTTTCGCGAATGGGCGCGTGGCGCGACTAAACAGCTAGGTACGGTTTGGCTTGGCATGTAGGGCCAAGGGTTTGCCATGGCGCAGTCGTCTAGCTTCAGCTAGGTGCACCAAGCTAGGGTTTTGGGCCAAACGTCGTTTGGTAACCTCGACCAGCTAGGTTTGGTCTCTGATGCATGGCGGCCGTTGATTATCAAAGCGCCTTCGTTTTGGTAATACAGAGCGAAGGCCAACAAGGTGGCGCGGCTAAGGTTGGCATGGGGCCATGGAAAGGTGCGTTGGCATGGCGCGGTAGGTGTGGTTGGCATGGTTTTCCATTGGCACTGGGTGCGCTATTATGGTTGGCATGCCTTTGCGCGGTAGGTGTAGGGGCATGGTTTTCCATTGGCACCGGGTGTAGCTAGCATGGTTGGCATGCCTTGGTGCTGTAGGTGTGTTTTGGCATGGTTAGTCATTGGCACAGGTGCGGTTAGCATGGTTGGCATGCTTTGTCGCGAGAGTGTGGGCGGCATAGTTAGCAATTGGCACATGCGGCGTGAAAATTAGGGTTTTGGTACATTGAAACCCTAATCAAAGATTAAAACTACACTACCACGGTAATTTTCATGAGACAAATTAAAGGGTTCAATAAATGTGCTTGGTTTGGACATTATTACTCAAGTTCTGTGACGTCACTGTCTGACTAGGGTTTTACAATTTTACCCCTAAGCTAAAAACCACCATCAACACCTTCATAAGTTCAATAGTTTCAATTTAAGACTGAAGTGAGGTATAGCATTAAACACTCTTGATTGAACTCATTTATGTGAATGAGGAAGTGGCCGCTCTGAGAATAGAAATGATTCTATAGATTTTAATAACGGGTTAAAGCACAAAAACAAAAGACAAAAACACATGAACTTGGCAGCACCTGAAAGATATCATGCGTACTTGTTATTTGAATTACACCAAACGCAGGACACACATTCACCGTTCATCAAGTAGTTCCAGTAATTTCTCACTAAGCAAAGGTTCAAGACCCCTATGGACACCTCTTCCTTGTAGTGGTATTTCTCGCTTCAGTTCCCGATTTTTAAAATATTTCATTCATGTGGGGGGATTCTTTGGAGAAAATGAGTTTTATTTTGATTTCTTAAAGTCTTGGTTGGTATATTATCTTGTGACATTTGGTCATTAAGGATGATTTCCTCGTTTTCTTATGAGTGACTGAAATAACACCTTTAGTCCCACATTTGGTATACTAGAGGTGAACGTCCTCCACAGAAGGGAAATATCTTAGTTACCAATATGTGACACATGGGCATGAGAGAGAAGATAATACTTGTTATTGCCTAAGAGCTTAGGATTTTTGCCTAAGAGCTTAGGGTTAGGGCTCGTACTTGCGATGTGGACATAAGTCAATCATATTTCTTAAAAAATATTTCAAAACGTATTTCACTATAATTCTATCATTATTTCTGATTTACTTTCATGGAAAAAATATTTCAAAACGTATTTCAGTATAATTCTATCATTATTTCCGATTTACTTTATGGCAGAGTTTGTGCATGACTCAAATTTGTCTAGAAGTTGTTGTTCCCACTTCTTTTGGTCTCTTCTCTCTTTGGTTTGGTTGTGTATTTAACTCCTAATTCTTATTGCTCAGTTGGAAGTTGGGTAGATTGTATTGTGCTTATACAATCTATATTGGGCAATTCTATCATGGACACATCTGGATAATAAAGGGTACATCATCACTCATTCTTGAGAAATGTCCAACTATTTTATTAAGGGCAATTTGCTGGGCAGGGGCTCTACCCTCGTGTGTCAAACCGTGATCAATTTTTGGTCGACCACTTTTCAGTCAGGTAATTCTAGATTCATTTGACTTTTTATGTTTCCATTATTACAAGTTCCAACTTAATCATTATCCAACAAGATGGTGGCAGATTTGATATGTCTGAGGATAATCTTTGGGCGACTTGTTGCAGGGCAAGGCAGCATGAGATGACGACGGTAAGTATATAATTATAGACTATAATATGTTAAGTAAAACAAAAGGTACAGGAAAAAAAAAACATTAAAAATACACAAAGCGATTGGGGTATACCCAATAAGACAAAATCGGAGTCATTTTGAAGAAACCAAGCCACCCCTTAACCTTATATTTTTTCAAAATGGCAAAAATTGTCCTCTCGTTTAATTAACACTAAAATTTAGATTAGATTAATTAATTAAGTTTAAATTGATTAAATAGATTAAAACTTATGAAAGTTATGAAATTTTGTTTTTGATTGAACATTTATTGGGATGATTTTGATGATTTTTTTTTTTTTTTTTGAGAATATCTCTTTAATCGAAAATGAAAGACACAAATCAAATACTTAAAAGGGGATTAAAATATGTTATATGAAATCATACTCCAAAATCAACGAATAAATCAACACTTTCGATTCGAAAGTATGAAAAATCGGCAAGGTCGACTAATGAAGATCATCTTAGGCCAAAAGTGGCCGGCAAGGTCTTGTCGTCGAACTCACCTTGACCAAAAGTGGCCGACAAAGGTCTTCATCGTGCGACCTCGCCCAGGCCAAAAGTGGCACGATGATCTCCCACTGAGACCTTGCCACTTTTGTTTACTTTTATCTGAGGAGATGACATAAAAACTTTATTGGCCAAGAAGGTATTCAAAAATACCCTTAGGTTGTTTTTGGCCTACAAGGTATTCAAAAATACCCTTCCTTTGTATTAGTAGAGGCAGGTCTTCAAAAATACCTGTAAATTATTGAAATTTTTGCGATCGCCGCCATGGTCATTATGAAAAAGCTCAAGAAGATATTCATGTCACGACCTTGCTGGTCAAGACACGAAAATCATAATTTTCGATTTCTAACCTAATATAACAATCAAATCACACAACACAACGATGAGTTTGAGTTTAAACATCATTTATAGTCTTCTTTTATTTGTAGAGTCAACAATTTTTTTTTGAAAATCAAAGTTGAAGATTTTTATATGACTTTGCTGATGGAAGATGAAGAAGAAGAAGAAGAGAAGAAGATGAAATGAAGAGAATAAAAACTGATTTAGGTAATTAAGATTATTAATTAAGGGTAGTTTGTAACTTACCCATTAGGCCTCCCCCAAAACCCACAAAAAGTGTCCCTTTAAAATTGGGTATACCCCAATTAGTTTGAGTATACCCCAATCTCACCAGGTAAAAATATTCTCCAAAAACAAAAGTCATTTTACTCTTTTGGACCAATCCAATATACCCAATCCTGGGGCTAGAGCATAGACATATCTCAATGTTACTAAACTGTTACTAAACACACGTAACAGAAAAGGACTTCTACCTTTATTACTGATACAACAAGAACTTATAATAGGGTGTTCGGTGCCAGGAAAAAAGTCGATCCCAGAAATTAGGGATGGAAAAATTTTGCTTCACAAAACGTGGACCTTTTTTTAGTTTGGGGACGTTTTCAAAATTGCTTTAGTAATATTCAATTTAAGCAATAAAACAGATTACTGTAATGGATGTTCAAGAGTTTTATTTAACGAGCATATTATTAACCAAGCATCAGTCAACTCACAAATTCGTGGACAAGCAATCTTAGGCGTCAGCAATGCAGTATCAAACCAGAGAAAACAAATGTATACGGTGAACACGACTGATTATATCAACTTCAGCTCTGAACTCCCTCTCACTCCTGGTCACTACCAGCCTTCAGCGCTGTTTCGCTGCTACTATTCTCCCATCGGCAAGGTAACCCTTGTAAACAGCTCAAAATACACCTTCTCCAGTAATGTTTTTGCAAGAAAATCCTTCCGTTACGCCCTTTTAACTCATCATATGTGAATGAGGACTGCGCATCTCTTAATGTACCCGAATCTGGTCCTTTTGAGATGCGCAGTCGTCATTCACATATGATGAGTTGAATCATTATTAGAATCATGAAGGTGGCGAATTTCCGCTATTTGGATCTGGAGGAGGTGAAGAATCTGACTGGTGGTGGTGGGGATGAGTTGTTGGAATCTGACGGAGATGAGGAGCATTTGTCTGGTGGACGAGGAGTTCCCAGAATCTGATGGTGTGTTATTGAGTCTGGAGGAGGGAATCTTATGATGGATTATTAGAATTATGATGGATTATTAGAATTTGGAGATGGTGGAGATTCTTGTGAATTTGAACCTGAAGGAGATGAGTTACCTGGATGGCGCTTCATTTCAGTCGTTGGTGGTAATGATCCTTCATTATCAAACATTCTCTCTTTATCTTGATCCGGACACACTTTTCCTTAGTCACTATAAACCATGAACAACATGCAATCACTTCATTTTTGTTTCGTCAAATTTCTTGTTTTTATTTATTCTTCTCAAAACACAATGAAAAACAAGAACAGAGAACCCAAGCCTCAGAAGTCACAAAATACCTTGAGAATAATAATGCGTCAGGGAAACACTTTCTTACTCTAGCTCTAAGTAGGTAGCTTCATTTGTCAATTGCCGTTCAGGAACGAATTGATCTTTCTGCAATGAAATAAAAAAACTGCAAAATTTTCAAAACAATTCTAAATTGTTAGTAAAAACTTATATTTTATTTTAATCGCCTATGCTAGCAAAAGGAGTTGTTCCGTTTTTTTTTTCCTCCTTTTCTTCCTCACTAATCATCCTGCACCATATGTCTATCTATTTTTTTGTTTCTATATCTAGCTAGCTACCCCTCTCCTCTCCCAGTAAACAAAATCAAACACCTAAAATCTTGGTCGACCTTTCAATTTTATATATTTATATTTATTATTTGTTAATTAATGGATGGGTACTCATTCATCCACATAACAGTCAACTTAGTTTTCCCGCATTCTGCAGTTAGGTTCGGGTTTCGTTTGGCGCTTTTTTCTTGCCTCATGAGTCATGACGGTTAAGAATAAGAAATCAACGATTCTTCTATAATTCTCGAATAATGTAGTACACGAACGAACTTCACCGGATCCAACCATGTAAATTAATCCTGCAGATATTGCACGACTAATTTCCCCAAGATAAAAGACAAAGCTCGTGTGATACCCCAATACCTGTACCTAGACAACCCTCGTCTGTCCATTGTCGAAATTGTTTCAAACTTGTCAAGTGTCAACAGAGAAGGACGCGTAGAATACAAAATAAATATTTCGGTAACAACTAACAGTTAATCTCAATAGCAATATTAATTGTTTGAATTTCGGTCACCCTTGTTTACATGAACTTTACAATCAACGGTACGTACTGCGTTGGTATCTCTCATTGAATATACTATTTGTCAGAACTTTACACATCGGACAAAATAGTTGTTAATTTTTAAGAATGAATGAGTAGGATTATGCATTCATATTCTAGTACATACCTGCCAAAAATACAAAAACTTCTTCTAAACGCAACAAATTATTTACATGTGCTAATTAATATAGTCCATAGACACCCTAATCACTTATTTTCATTTTCATCAGTGAAGGGAAAAAAACACCCTAATCAGAAAACATAAACCCGGATGACAATAATAATAAAGAGTCAAAATACGCCATGTTCCGACACGGCCCCGAGCAAGAATTGTGGTTGGTTCACCCACCCCGTAAGAGCAAGTCGTATGGTGGAATCCATCCATCTTCCATCTTCCACGCCACCTCAGCACTTGGAACTGTGGATGGAAGCGCAAGTGCAACGGTGGAACATAGAAAACGCTAATAAGAATAGCGTAAAACGCTAATAATAATAGCGCAGGGAAAACGCTACTAAGAATAGCGCTTGACCCAAGTCAACGGTCAAAACGCTATTCTTAATAGCGCTAAACGCAATTGTTAATTGCACTAAACGCAATTGTTGATGGCGCCTAACACTGTTAATAGCGCTTTTTGATTCTTATATCCTAAACACCATCGACCCATTCTTCTTCCTTCTCAGTTCATCTTCTACTCGTGAAAAAAAAAAAAAGGAAAACCAAACCTAAAACCCCCTTTTTTAATTCTCAGAGCATGGTTCAAATCAATGAAATTGCTTCAAAGGCTTTGTTCTCTGCTTCATAAGGAATCGAAGCATACTTAAATTTCTCAATTTGATTGAGAATCCAAAGAGAGGTTAGTTGAATTATAAATTGAGTTTATTTTATGGTTTGATGAAATGTTAGGGCTTTAGATGATATTATTGTTGATTATATGCATGATACTCGATTGTATGATGAATGATAACAATTTTGAGTCTAACAATAACGAATTTGACATGTATTTTATGGATAAGGATGTGTATATGATTTTGAGTTAAAAAGAATCGGATGAGAAACATATTTCTACAAGTATAGGCCCCCTCTGATACGAACATGATATCACGTTTAGAAGTAATCTAGAAGACCTTGAGGATTTACATAAACGTGTGGTGGTTCATGAAAGTGCTAGTCAAGTTCTTCAAAATTCCGGCCTTGCTAGATTTTTGAAATTAGAATTAAGAGAGCTGATCAACAACTAGCTTATGAAATCATAGAGAGGTTGTGGTATAACACCAATTCGTTTCATTTCCCAAACTTTGAAATTGGTTTCACTCCTTTTAGACTTTGTTCACTTAACCTAATTCCTATTGGAAATGGTCGTAGAAGATTGGAACACGTCGCTAATTAGATGGAAAAGTAAAGAAAATCAACAACTAGAGGATACCTACTTTAGGCCTATGCATGGGTATGCACACTACAACAAGCACTCACCTGATTTTCACTTTTTGATAAAATGGTTAATGGTTTAGCAGCTCCTTGTAATTACCGCATCAATGGGCACAACCTGACAAGGGTTACTACTTAAGGGATAATATATATCCACGATTGTATTGTATTGTGCAGTCATTCAAAATTCTTCTTCCAAATCAGCCACTAATACTTTGTTCAATAGATACCAACAAGCGAAGAGAAAGGATGTTGAAAGGGCTTTTGGAACTCTCTGGCTCAAGTTCCAAATAACAAAAAGCCAAAGATTTTATTGGGATAGGGAGGATATAAACTTTATTATCAAGGCTTGTTTGATTTCTAACCATTAGATCTTTAACGGCTCCTTCTAATCAACGACTCACAAAAAACGCTATTAACAATAGCGGGAGTCTGATTAGTTTAGGAATGATGCGTACGATGGCAAATTGGAGTTATCTTTTTTTCCTTAAATAAAATGTCATAAATCCTATATATATGCAAGTCCATTTAGATGATAAATTCATTCACTTGGAATTTCCTCCCTCCCTAAAGTATAATTCAGAAGCTATGGCTTTATACGGAAATCATGAATTCATCCAACCCCAAACCGTTTTCAAGCTGATCAAAGCTTGAAACCAGCAACTACTACATACAAATCCTTCATGTATTGTTCCAAATACCCGATGAAGTTCACATGTACATCACGTTGTTACTCCTCGAACAACCAACACTGATCCACTGTTATTAACAAGGCGGTATGCCAACTATCACCCAAATATTTGGGGTAATGAATTTGTAGAATCTCTAACTAGTGATTATAAGGTAAGTACTGTGTATCCTTCCATCGATGCATCAAGATGAAATAACAACTTTCGTGTAATGTACAATAGATTTTTTTAATTGATGTTCCATTTGTGGATTACCTTGTTGATGGACAAAGTGAGATCTGTACAAATAGAGCCGAAAAGATGAAGGAATATGTAAAAGGCATGTTCGATGGAGCTAGTGGATTGTCAGATTCGTTGAGCGGATCAATACCATCAAAGGCTAGGACTGGATTACCATTTCCATGATGAGATCAAGAACGCCCTCAACAAAATCTATATTAATAGCAAAAAATAAAGGGATAGGTGTTGTTGGCTGGAAAGCTACGGATGTATTGGTGTTGGTGTTGTTCAAAATGGTTGAATAATATGTTATGCAAACTATGAAAATCTAAGCAGTTTGCATAACTTGTTATGCATCTACGAAATTTTGCATAACTTGTTATACGATTGTGAAAATGGTTGCATAACACGTTATGTCGGAACTTTTTGTTAATATTGAAACCAACAAAAAAGGCTGCATAACTTGTCATGCACCTATAATAATAGCTGCATAACTTGTTATGCAGTCCAGAGAATGGTTGCATAACACGTTATGCAGCTACTTTTTTGTTAGTATTGAATTTGAAACAAACATAAAAAAAGGCTACATAACTTGTCATGCACCTACAAAAATATCTCGCATAACATGTTATCGACAGAAAAATGGATGCATAAAGCATTATGCAACCATATTTTTGTAAGCACTGAATTGAAAAAATTGATGCATAATCTTTTATGCATCCAAGGAATGTATGCATAAATTAATAGATGCATGAACCAAAATATGGTTGCATAACGTTTATGCATCTTTTGTTGTGTCTCATAATGTGTTATGCATCGTTTTTGTAATTTTATAATGGTTATGTACCAAATCTTTGAAAATTTTGCTTAAAAGAACAATCGCCTCCGATTTTTTCGCAAAAAACTTAAATTTGATATTGTTGTTTGTACTCGTTGTGTAGCTCTCTTAAAAAGATTTCCAACGATATAAAATTTGTAAAATTCCAAGGCGCGGTTTTTTAGATATGTTATATGCCTAAGTTAAGGCTCCCAATTATACTCCGATGCATAACCTGTTATCTGGACACTTTCCAAAATTTCCCGATAATTATGGGTGTCATGAAAAGAAAAATAATTTTGGACTTGACAACAAGAATATTATTTTTTTGGGGCCTGCGCCTAATTTTTCCATGTTGTATTGTATGGGCATGACAAGTTTGAAATTCATAGTGAATTGGATTTGACGCACATGAGGTAAAAACCGGCCCATTCCGGCCCATGTTCACCCCTTTTGAACAAGAGATTACCTAATTCAGAATTTAGGGTGCACAACAGTCTGTTCGGATCAGTTTTCATCCCTACCGACCATAGAACCGTATAGGTCGGTTTATTTTCCAACTTCCCCAATTAATAGTGAATTTCTAGATCGATTTGGTTGTGAACCGCCCGATCCAGATTCGGTTCAGTTCGGTAGCGGTTTACCGATTTCATGTAAACCAGCCAGAGATGGGTCGGGTAAACCGAAAATCCAGACCGACCCGACCATACCCAGTTCCAGTTTTACACTGAAATACTTGCTCCTCTGACCTGTTTAAGCAGTATAGCAATAATATAGAAAACTGAAGAGTTTACTCTCTGCAACAGTAAAACGAAATCTGCTAATAATATTAATAATCAATTCAATAGTCTTAACTGATAATAATATTTAAGCAAACTGAAAAATCTCCAACTAAACTGATAATAATCTTAAGCAAATTGAAAGCAAAACTAAAACCAAACTAGTTTCTTCAACTGTTTTGATAACTGTTTTGATACTTCTGTAAGAATAAAGAATGA
Source organism: Papaver armeniacum (assembly GCA_023531295.1). Lineage (NCBI taxonomy): Eukaryota > Viridiplantae > Streptophyta > Magnoliopsida > Ranunculales > Papaveraceae > Papaver > Papaver armeniacum. The sequence continues at coordinate 17,312 of JAJJWW010013298.1, read as the reverse complement.
ATGAATAAAGAATGAACGATATCACTAAGGCTCTTCAACTAATATGGAAAGTCCAAGTATTCTTCAACTAATGTGTAAGTGAAAACTCCAATAGGATAGATTATTCCAGAGGTTCTTCCAAGTAGCACTTGCAACAAACAACAAGACGAATAGCACATAAGAATGCAGTCGAATGATCGTCTATACTTCAAGAAATTACATAACATAAGATCCATTAAAATATGAAGATGATTTAACACCAAGATATGTTCAAACACAGTCAGTCAAACTCAATCACTCAAGTAAGATTCATAAACATCGGAAACATACCATTCAGCAAACACCGTTGGCTGTTATTAGCTCCCTTCATCAATCTTCCTCATATGCAGTCACCGGACCTAAGACATCTACAAGAAAAAGTGGACTTTAATGAGATTAAAAATAAAAATAAAAAGTCACAATCAACATAAACACAAAAAAGATACAAATACATGTCTCAATCTCTTCAGCATTATCAACTGCAAAGCTTGATACATCAATATCCATAGGTGTGCGCAACCAGTTCTATGTCAAAATGAGGGCCTCAAATGTCCTAGGAGATAAAAGAGCTCTGAAATGGGTCAAGGAAACGCTTCCTTGTACTGAAAGCTGATTCAGAAGCAACCGATGAGACTGGGATAACAAGAATGTCCCTTGCGATATATGACAAAACTTCATACTTGGAAGAATTGTTCTTCTACCAACCCAACAAGTCAAATTGGGGGTAGCATTCTCACATTGAAGCAGGGGTTGTTGCTGGGGTTGATTGATTGACATCCATAGTCACAACTGAATCCAAATTAACAACTGAAGAAAACATAAGACATCACTGTTAGTTCCCATTAAATTGTCAAAAAGCATAATTAGATATACGATATCTTCTGTGTTGCAACAATACGACAATTTTTTTTCCTGACGTATCAATACGTATTTGTAGGGATACGTGTATCCATACGACCAATACGGCTGAATCCCAACTGTACAGTATATTTTTTTAATTAAAATTTGAAAAGCTAGATAAGCTTCACATGGAATGGACAGCTGTCTATAGATTTTTTAAAAATTTAGATATTTTATCAAGGGATTTTTTAAAAAATGACCATGTGGGGAAATGCATTTAAAAAAATGCCCACGTTTTTTTCATTATATATTTAATACCCATGCCGTCTGCTTTTCCGTCTAGGCCAACTGAATCAGTAAAATCGCGTTGACTTTGTCAAGTTCTCAGGTGACGAAATGATATTTTAGTGGGCGTAATTACTAAAATACCCAATGTTGCAATATCATCTTTCACCGTCCATTGATTAATCGACGGCTCATAGAGTTTTAGATATTAAATGAATGTGTTAACTGGGTTGCAAACAGGTGATGAGTTAAAGATAAGTGGAGGACAGGTGGAGGACGTGTATATGTACCCCACCACATTTCTTATGATATGTGAGAAAGTGTATCACATTTTCTTAGGGTTTATCTTTATTCCATTATCTTACTGCTACTGAATTTTCTTCATCGCGTGAGACTTAATTTTTTTTTTTTTTTATCAGACAGAAAATAAAGATGGTCATTAAGGGGGGAATGGATATGCGGCTCGTGGTTTTCGTCTTGTTCAGCTCTCGACCAATTGTGGATTTCTTCTCCCCATTCCAACAACAATAGATTTTGGGATTTCTAACACAGATTCAAATTGGGGTTTAAGTAAGAGTTTTTCGATTGTTTTTAGATTGCAGCAATAAAATCTCTAGATCTGGATTTGCTTGGGAGTAATTTATTTAGTTATGTGGTTGATTGAAACAAGAGCTATTGCTGCTTTCATTGATTTTGAAGGCTGGGTTCTTATTCGATGTGAATCCACAGCAACACAAGATGGAATTTTGGGGAGCTGATGCTATTGTAGTGGTTAGAGATGTTTAAGTTGGAATTGGATGGATACAGCAAAGAATGGAGTTTGAATTTGCAGAATTGAAGACCTAATTAGTCTTGGTTCTTAACGAAATTTGGGGATTTCATCGTATGTAAATTCTTTTGCTAATTTGATTAATTGGGTAGTTGTAGTTTTAAATTAAAGGATGATTATTGATTTTTAATAGATGCAAACACGAATTGGATTTCCACCAGTGGTTTGTAGACCGGAGAAGGGTCCGGCGACATAGAAGAAGGAGGTGCAATCTTGGACACCCTCCAAACGGTGGCGATCTTAACCATTCATTATTTGAACAGATTTACAACCGTATGATTGAACTAGGTTGTGTCGGGCATTTAACATGGTTTGATTTAACCAGATAGTGTAACACGGCTTAACCAGGTCCTGGTCAGACGGGTCTGGGGTTTGAATGTCTTTTCCCAAGCCTTAATTATTGACGCGTGCACCCTAACGTCTGTTAGCCGGTTTTTCAAAAAATCGGGACGGAATAGGTCAAACTATGGGCATTATATATATAATGAAAAAACGCAAGCATTTTCTTAAATGCATATCCCTACATGGGCATTTTATTAAAACCCCCTTTTATCAAATCTTCTCACCAGCTGTCTTCACCTCCTCCACCCAATAATTATCTCTAATTTTCTCTGATTTACCTCCTCTTCTTGATACTTATCTCACACTTTCTCGGACTTATCTCCTCCAAAACCAGTAGAATCCAAAATCATTCATACCCAAACCCTATTTATCTCAGAAACTGAAATACAGCTATGAACAAGAAAAGAAAAGGGACGGAAGTTGAAAATCTCAATACCCCCTTTGACTTTTTTTACTGACCATACAACTATGCATGTATTTTGCTAAGTTTGCTAACTTAAATGTGTTTAGATCATGCAAACAGATGTGTGTATTTTGTTAAGTTTCTATCTTATATATGATATATTTATGTTAAAACTACTCATTCATATTGAGTATGCCGTATCGCCTTATTATAATTTTTCTGTTGGTGTATCATTGTAACGTATTGGTATCCTTTATCCGATGCCGTATCCGTATCGTTGCAACACAGGATATCTTACACCACAACAAGAAATGATCCATAAGAAATACTATCCTTAGTGAAAGACAAACCAAAGTAAAAAATGAGGCCATTTAAATATTCCCAGTCATGTATTGACAGCAAACAGAAACAAAATTGAATGAATTAGACCACAAGACAATACAATTTCAAAGAGAATATTTAGGCATGTAGAAAATTGAATGAATTAGACCCCAGCAGCAACAATTCATCAATCAAAACACAAAAATCAAACAAAATGAATCAAAATCAAACTAAACCCCACTGTAAGAGTAATGAAAATCAATCAAACAAATCCAAATCAAACTAAACCCCATTAATAAGATTACCTCAATTAATTAAAAAATCAACACAAAAATTCGAAATCAAACTAAACCTAATTAATAACAGCACCTCAATCGATTATAATCAATCAACAAATCGTTAATAACAGTACATGAAAATCAATCAATAAGTTTTTCTCCCTTACCAGAAGCTAAAGAATCCATTTGATTGTCAAGCAAACCAACACTTGGAGATGATCGTGGTGATGTAGGAAAGTCGTGGTAGCTAGTTGAAAATGGAGTCGCCTCCTCTTCTGCAGCCCTAGAGAACGAAGGAAACGGGAAGAAAGAATAAAGCATCGTGTAGAAGGAAGGGGGGTAGAGTATTAGATTAAGTTATACGGGGGTATTAGGGTTTTCCTAACCATCGATCTATATAATCGGTCGGTTCTCAGAGTGGTCGGTCGGTAAAACTATGGAACCGCATAGCACCGTATCAGCTTCGGTTTTAGAACTCACATACCGTCTAACGCCCTCAGACTTTTGGTGTCGGTTTGGTTCGGGTATTTTTCGGTCGGGTTGGGAGGGCCAGCGGTCGGGTCGTCCATTTTGTGCATCCCTATCAGAACTAAAGGGGTTTCAGCAATCAGTTACTTCATTATAAGTTCATATCGGATGTATCTTTCCATCTGTTTAGGTTTTTGAAGAACGCTTTCGTGAGTTTCCAGAAGTTTATAATCAGCTCCGTTTAGAATATTGGTTTTTTTTTCACTTTTAAGGCTTCGAATTGAGTTTGAAGGTCAGCCATCTCTACACTCAAAAGGTACTTCCGTTTCCCTCTTTTAATTCAGGGATTTTTATCTACAAATTAATAGTAATGCGCAGCAAAATTGGAGCAGGGTTTTTGTTTCTCTCAGAGTGTTTAATTTGGAGATTAGGGTTCTAGTTTCTGAACAGATTGACTCATCGCGAAATTGTAGATTAGGGTTTTTTTAGTTGTGATTTTCTCTAGTAATCAGTGAACTAGTAGCGAATCATCGTAGGTTGTTTCCAATTTGGGGTTTCTTTATCTTCACTCTTAAGATCTAAAGCTATAAAATCATAGGTTTAATTTAATCTTGGGGTGTTTTCAAATCATGGTTTCATTTATTTATTTTTGATAGTTTGATTGATAAATTATGGAGTTTTGACCTTAAGGCGAAGCCCCTGAACAATTTTACTACTCTTGTTACAGCAGCATTTACTAGTTTGGGTATTTCTTAAATGTTCATTTCAAGGTCAAACTTCACATATGCATAGACTGTTTGTCAGTTTGTGAACAATTTTAAATACTGTTCCATGTGGTTGGGGCAATGGAGAGGAGTAGATGTAGCTTTTAAGAAGAATCTCTGGAATTTGTGGTCTCAAGGTTTAGTGAGTGGAAATGTGCTTGTAACAGCTTGTTTGTACCTCCTATTCTAAGTGCTTCGATCTGTTGAAAGAAGTTACTGTTAAACTTAGGTATTCCAAGTATTGGTTGCTTAGTTCTAGCCTTATCACATGAATTTTGGAAATGTACGCAATTCAGGCAATCCATATCTAGTTTGAGAATGTTTATTTATTTTTTTTCTTCTGGAAATGCAGATATGGCAAAACAACTTGATCAAGATATCTTATTAGACATCATTGTTAGGTTGCCTGTGAAGTCCATCTTGCGGTTAAGGTGTGTATCAAAAGACTGGTGCAAGTTATTGAAAGACCCTGACTTTGTGAAAAAACACCTTAGTTGTGCAATTGAAATGAATAAATTCAGTTTAATGATACACCCGTTTGCTGATTTTGATGAAGATACCTATACTTTAGCTTATGATCACTCTTCATCTACATTGAGTAGCGTTGATATAAGTTATCCTTGTGGAAATACATTTTGGGGAACTTGTAATGGCTTGATTTGTTTAACCGCTAGTATTGAGGAGGATATTGTCCTTTGGAATCCAGCTACTATGGAATTTAAGGAACTACCAACTCTACCAATAATGTCAGAAGATCTACATAGTTACTCTAGACATGGATTTGGTTATAATGATAAGATTGATGATTTTAAGGTTGTAAGTCTTTTTGGGTTTCAGGAGGAATATGTTTGTGTAGTCTATGTATATTCATTAAAATCTAATTCATGGAGAAGCCTTGAGAGTATAGATTATGATCTTTGTTCTAGATTTACGTGATATGGCTCAAGTGACTGTTAATGGAGCTATGCATTGGTTAGCATTAACTGAGTCTGAGCCTGACAAAGTCATCGTCTCTTTCTGTTTCAAGGTGACAGATTCGATGAGATGCCCCTACCTAGCTGTTTAGCTAAATACGGATCCAGTGAAACAAATTTTTGTTCGTTGGGAGGGTCTCTTTGCGTACATGGTTGTATTTCCTGGTATGATGGAATTGATGTATGGGTGATGAAGGAGTATGGAGTGATTGAATCTTGGGCTAAACTCTTCACCTTTAACCAAACAACTATCTGTGAGTTTAGACAGTTGGTTCCACTTCAGTTTGTCAAGAATGGAGAGATTTTATTAGGATATGACACTGATTTTGGTTTTCATCTGGATTTGTATGACCTAAAGCGTGGAACCTCCATATATCTCAAGGCTCATGCTAACCGGATTAAGTATGCTGGTACTACTTTTGTCTATGTGGAGAGCCTTGTACCACTTAATTCGGGTACTTATGTTGAAATGAAAGACTCTAAAGGTAGCTTTTGCACTTGTTAACTTATGTCGCATAGTATTACATATATTTGGCTAATGGAATGTGAGCTTAAACATGTAGCTTTCTTTGTGCCACTACCAAAAATGGGTAAACCACAGCTGTTTTGCTTTGTTATTAAAACGATACATTCTCCAGTACAAAAAATGTGGATTCTTATGAACAAAGTTCTTAGATGAACAATTTTAATGTAGGTTTACGACTTACTTTATTCATGCCATCAATAGGGAGCGTGTTCTCTCCAGTTTTTCTTAACTTAGCAATTTCCGGCTTGGTGTTACTGGATAAGTTAATTCTGTCTTGATATCTAAGGCAGTAGGTCGCTATACCAGCGAATATCTGAAAGCTTATTTGTGCCATTTATATGTGTGTTCTTTAACTTCAATCTGTCCAATTATGGGTTTGCAGAGCCAAATAGGGTTTGTTTAATCATTGGACAATTTCAAACTATTAATATCTTACACACAAATCCCTCCTTTATTATCACTCTATTTTATTGAATTCTCATCAATTATGCACTCCATGCAGCTAGCGCAAGAGGAAACTATGAAGATGAAGGTGACTCAGAAGAAGAAGACGAAGAGGGGGAAGAGGAAGAGAGCGCAGAAGGATTTCCTGCAAGTCCCAAATCAGTTAGTAATGAAGCTACGGAAACAAACTCTCCAGAGAGTTTTGAAATATTGGATAGATATAATCATTACGTGGAAAAGTATATGGATCTTAAAAGTAGGAAACTAGATTTGGAAACAAGAAAACTAGATTTGGAAAAAGAAAAGCTCGATTGCAAAATTCGTGAGCAAGAAAACCGGCATATGAGTATGGACACAGCAAAGATGAATGCTTTACAGTTGAAGTGGTGGCAAATGCGTGCTAATCAGATTGCAGAAAAGTGTAGGGTTTCTGGCATGAGCACTGGTGATGTTAATGATGACAAAGACGAAGACAAAGACCGCAATTATGTACAACAAGAAGAGGATGTCGAGAACAGAAAGAAGAAAGCGAAGATGATTTGAGTATCTTATACATTCTTAATCGTTTGTCACCTAGTATCTCATATCCTTGCCTAACTTTATGAGACTCGAGTATTTTATACATTTAAATAAACCTTGTTCTTATGTAAAACATCAAATTGTCCACTGCAGAAAGATGTATTTCTTTAGGGGAAAACGTATTACATAAATAAGGAGGTTGCAACATAATCATATGAGTCGAAGATCTCAGTTATATATTCTGTTACTTAAGACATTTCCTTTTCTAAATCTTTCACGTCGGCACTGAAATGAATTACAGCAAATGCTTGGAGTACAGTGTACAGGAAAGTTATCTAATCTTATAGTTGTGACGTTTGATACGATCTGTGATTCTGTATTCGATCTTTTTCCCTGCTAATTTTGTTCTATTTTCTTATATAATTGTGTTTCTAATTAGGATTGTAGAATGTAACAGAAACAAGTAAAATCTTGTAAGAGTTCACCCTGACCTGATTGGCAATCGTTTACAAGAACTTTTCATGGCCAATGTTTGGGCCTGATTCTTTGTAATCCTGTTTAAATGCACACTCTTGCTTGTATCAAAAACGATAATATCATCAAACAATGAACTCCACGAAAACCAGGCACAAACTAATTGTAATTGGGTGAACATTAATTAATGGATAATAAAACGGTCCACAAGCAGCAAAAATTGTTGCCTCCTGGAAAATTTTGAGAGAGGTCAGTAATGCACCCCAATCCAGGTAGAGTACATAATCTGGTGGTGTAGCAACTCTCCTTTTCTCGTGCCTTCGAATGATATTCTAAAAACGATCTCCGGAGCAAGATTTCGTGAATGCCGCGGCACCAACTTCATGATTGAGTTATAGGTCATCTCTTAGACAACTACCGGATAATGTGTTATGTTTGTGCACTTTTGTGTGGACCAATGGAGGCCCTAAAGTAAACGTGAAAAAATAAGATTAGTGTGAATACTTTTGATTTATATATAAATCGTTGTAACCACCGAAAAGTGAATACTACAAGTTATTATTGGTCTTCATATTTCTCTAAGAAACTAGAGTTCATAATCAAAAAAAAAAAAAAAAAAAAAAAAAAAAGTGTAAAGTAAGATGTTTGAGGAAACTGTATTGTTGAAATAAGAGCATCTCCAACGGATCCTCAGGTTTTTCCTACGTGTTATTCCCTTGTAGATATCTTTAAGATAAAAAAATTCCTTAGTTTTAGTAATTTTTATAAAATCTTCTCCAAATGGGATTAGAATTGAAGATAATCAATAGTACACATATATTAACACTATTGGCTAAAAACTTTTTCTTTTAAATGTCTAACTGCTTTACTATCCAATAAAACTGCCGACTATGATCCTCACATCCTAAAAGGGATCCTCTAAAACCCGAGGATCATGTAAAGGATGTAACTAAAACCAACTTTCACATCATCTACATATTGCTTTTAGAGGTTCCCGTTGGAGATGATTTTTCCTCAAAATATCCTAAAATCTTATGTGGCCTACGATTTAGGAAGTGAAGAAAGTCTCGTTGGAAATGCTCTAAGCAAAGTATCCTTTGTTAGGTCCTGATGTTAGATAAGGTTTGTTGGCCTAATGAATTGACTCTTATTTTAATTTTTAATAAAATAATCATAAATACTCAAAATCTTATAAATTATATTTTAAAGATAACACATTCTTTTTAAATTTCAATTTTTTCCGTGCTTTTATAATGCGTGGAGGTATGCTTTACGTTGAAGGTTCATGTACAATCTTATACGAACATTATCTTGTAAGATTTGCATTAAATGATTTCTAGATTTCAAAAGACAATAAATTTGATCGATAAAAAAAGACAATAAATTTGAAGCCAACACTTTACATTCTTCTTATGAAACTCAACGATATTACAATAAATGAGCACGGTGAGCACGGTTTTAGGCGTATAACACCACCATCTGCCACTTTGAATATTAACCTTCGAAAATTAACGGTCGAAATTAAAATCGGTAAATGGTGAGATTTGGTATCTCGAATTATGGTATCTCGAATTATGCTCATTTTGGGTAGGAATCAAGAGTCCAATAAGAGGAACTTATCATCATTAACAGTCGAAATTAATACAATCTCCTAAAATTGACACTAAAAGTTTACATGGTTCGGCAATGCCCACGAGATGTTACATACAGTTATAAAGGTGTTGAGTCGATCTAGTACAAGAAAATAAATGCTGAGTACATGAAATGACATTTTCCCATCTCTCTCTGTAACCCTTTCATCTTGCCTAAATCATCCAACCCCTCTACCAGTAGCCAAGCTCTCTATTTATAGATTTGCTACGCTGCCAGCGGTGGAACCAAGGTTAGCTTACCATTAGTTTAGTCGTCAAATAGAAAAGTGTTATGTTCCCATCTCACTAATGACCCTATTTTGATAACTTGGGATTTATGATATATCTATTTTTCTTTTTTACTTTGTCACCATGATAAGAACATAAATCGTGAGTAAATTTTCTTCTTTTGCACTCCAAGCTCTTTCATTTACAATTAATCCATTGTTGGCATTGGATTTTGTATTCTTTATTATATAATTACCATTGTTATTCTTCATCATTTTTTTAAATCACTATTCTAAACATGAAGTCCTTGTCCATTAGATATAGGCACTCGCCCAGCCGATCATTAATGTTATTGTATCAAAATATGTTAACTTAATTCTGTTATTAGGAGTCTTTTTAAAATTGTATACCTAAACTAATTTTTAATCTTTTTGCTTCTAAAAATTAAAAATAACTTCTTAAATTTATAAAAATTTTGTTTCTTTGGGTCCGGCATAACTGCGCCCATCCTCCTGATTGGACCCAACAACCTGGACTATAGCCCCGTTGCTAATCCAACCACCACTCATCAACAAAACCACGGTATCGCCACTAAACAATTTTATTGCATTTACTATTTCTTAAATGTATAATTCATTTTAAGCTGAAAATTGGCACATTGCATAAATTGTTTATATGTCAGCAATAATTATCTAATATGATATGTTTGATTTATTTTGTTTTCTTTTGAATAGGTAGTAATGGCGAAACTATGTCAGGATACTGTATTAAACATCATTGTTAGGTTGCCTGTGAAGTCAATTTTACGGTTCAGGTGTGTATCGAAAGCTTGGTGCAAGTTATTGAAAGACCCTGATTTTGTGAAAAAACACCTTAATCATGCAGTTTAAATGAATAAATTCAGTCTAATGATACACCCATTTCTTAATTTTCGTACTGATACCTACACTTTAGCTTATGATCACTCTTCCTCTACATTGAGTAACTGTGTTGGTATAAGTTATCCTCGCGGAGGTTTCTTTTGGGGAACTTGTAATGGCTTGATTTGTTTAACCACCACTTCTGAGAATTATATTGTTCATTGGAATCCAGCTACTAAGGAATTTAAGGAATTACGTGTACCAATTAGGTCAGAGAATCGATTTAGTTACCCTAAACATGGGTTTGGTTATGATGATACCATTGATGACTTTAAGGTTGTAAGTTTTTTGGGGATTCATTATAAGTATATTTGTGAAGTTCATGTATATACCTTAAAATCTAATTCATGGAGAAGGCTTGATGCTATACCTTATGACATTTATAATCCAGATCAACTTGATATAGCTCAAGTAGTGTTAATGGAGCTCTGCATTGGTTAGCTAAAGCTGACTATGAGCCCCGCAAAGTCATTGTCTCTTTTGCTTTCAAGGATGATGATTCGATAAGATGCCGATGCCGGCTTTTTATCCGAATACGTATACTGATAAAATAAATTTGTGTTCATTGGGAGGGTCTCTTTGCATACATGGTTCTTTATTCTCGGTCATGTCATCGATGTATGGGAGATGAAGGAGTATGGAGTGACTGAATCTTGGGCTAAACTTTCTCCATTAACCAAGAAACTATCTCAGGTTGTTTGAGTTAGTACCACTTCAAGTTGTTAATAATGGCGAGATTTTATTTGGATATGACACCGGTGTTGGTTTTCATTTGGATTTTTATGACATAAAGTGTGGAACCTCCATAAATCTCAAGGCTAATGCTAATCGGATTCGATCGTTGCTACTAGTTTTGTCTATGTGGAGAGCCTTGTACCACTTAATTCGGGTACACATGTTGAGCTACCAGAAATAAGACCCTAAAGGTATGTTTATGCACTTATTAACTTATACCACATAGTATTGTGTATATTTTCCTATCATGTAGCTTTCTTTATCCCAATACTAAAAATGCTTACACTAAAGCCGTTTTGCTAAGTTTCTAAAATTGTACATTCTCTTGTACAATCTCAGAAAAATGTAGATCCTTGTCAGCAAACTTCTTAGATAAACAATTTTAAAGTAGGTTCAAAGTGAACATGTTTGATTTATTCATGGCATCAATAGTGAACATATTATCTCCAATTTTTTCTCAACTCATCGATTTCGTGCTTGGTGTTACCGTATAATTCAATTCAGTCTTGATATCTAAGGCACTAGCTTATGTTTGCCTTTTGTATGTGTTTTCTTTCACTTTAGTCTATCCAATCATGGGTTTGCAAAACCAACTAGGGTGTGTTCAATTTTTGCACAAATTAAACTATTAATCTCTCATGTACAAGTTCCTCCTTTCTTGTAGTATATTTTTCGAACTCTCATAATTATGCACTTCATGCAGGCTCTACCGCAAGAAAAACAGATCTAGATAGCCTTAATTCTGGTACCCATGTTCTAGGGAGTAGAGAGAGGAAACTCAAGATGAGGGTGATTCGGAAGAAGAGGAGGAAGAAGAGGAAGAGGGGGAACAGATGAGGATGAGGAAGAGGAAAAGGAAGAGAACGAAGAGATCGCATAAGGTTTTCTTGCAAGTCCCAAATCAGTTTATGAAGCTAGGGAAACAAGTCCTCAGAAGAGCTGTGAAACGTTAGATAGGTATAATCATTATGTGGAAAACTATATGGATATTAAAAAAAGAAAACTAGATTTGGAAACAAGAAAACTCGATTTCAAAATTCGTGTGCAAGAGAACCACCAAGTGAATCAACATACGTGTATGGACACATCTAAGATGAATGCTTTACAGTTGAAGTGGTGGCAAAGGCGTGCTAATCAGATTGCAGAAAAGTGTAGGGTTTCGGACATGAGCATAGGTGATGTCAATGATGACAAAGAAGAAGGCAAAGATCGCAATGATATAGAATAAGAAGAGGATGTCGAGAACTGAAGAAGAAGCAAAGCTGATTTGAGCATCTTATACATTCTTAATGTTTTGTCACATGGTATCTCATATCTTTGCCTAACTTTATGAGAGTCTGTTAGGAGTATCTTTATACACTTACATGGAATTTGTTCTTTTGTCATTGGCTATTGCTGTTTAGTTTAGTTGTAAACCATTATTTGTTCTTGCATATCGTTATCTCCACCTTCTCTTAGGATAGCCCTTTCCAACTTGGTATTAATGAAGATGTCAGTTATATGTGTTGTTACACTTCCTGTTTTTGATCTTCAACACATGCACTGAAATGAATTATAGGAGAAGCTTTGGATTGTAGATACCAAATCTAATTTGGTAACGTAAATACTATGCTTGGGTGTAGAATACATGAAAGGTGTATAAATTTGCTTGTTCTCAATTGTCTAGCAAGCACCATTGGAAATTTTGCAGGGGTATGTTAGTAGTATAAGAAAGGGTGTGTTAGTATTATTTAGTATATGAAAAGAGTACTGTCGCTCTGTATATCGTAGTTGTAATACAACTAGTATCGATATAACTAAAGAAAGTAAAATCTAAAAAGAATTCCTTGGTCAACTCGTACTTGACTAACCATCGGTAATATCATCAAACACTGATGAACTAGATGAAATCAAAGGCGAAGTAATTGTAATCTTTGTGAAACAATGGCTAATAAAAATGTAACATAAGCCGCTAAAAAGTATAAATTATTACCGTGCCAAAACTATGTGTAAAGCCACTGATCATAGTTGATCCACCAATGAGATTCTAAGAAGACACTTCTAAGAATGATGTTCTGGAGCAAGATTTCGTGAATGCCGGCACCAACTTCATGATCGATTTATAGGTCGACATTTCTTAGACAACTAAGGTCATTTTTGTGCACTTTTTGTGTGCACCAATGGAGGCCCTAAAATTAAACGTGAACAAATCAGATTTGTGTGAATATATTTATATTTATATATAGTATAAATCATATCTAGCCACAGTCGACCACAAATCCAAAATGAAAGGAAATATATTACAAGTTATTGGTATTTTTTTTTAAAAGGAGTATTGGTACATTTCATATCTAAGAAACTAACAAGCTTCTAATGACAAAGATATGCAAAATAAGATGTTTGAGCAAACGGTATTGGTAATAAATTGGCTACTTCATTCAGGTCTTGGGGAAAAAACTACCAAGCGACCAAAATTTGGAAAGATATATAACTAGCAGTTACTCAAAGCATGATTGTCAATTCCCTTCATATGAAAAAGAAGAGAAAAAGGTATAAAGCTGCTAATGATTTATTTGTTATGAATCCCCGAGTAGGATTTTGTGTTAGGTTTTTTTTAAAGTGTAGACCTAATAAATTAGGATTCTGTATGTATCGATATATATTTTTGGATCTTATTAATAAAAATGTAAATATATACCAAAGAATTTACAATTCTTCAAGATTTCATATATTTTCTTGTGTTTGTAGTTTCTGGTATGTCTTTGCAGTTATTCATAGTGGTTCTACAAATTTAAAAGAACTAAAATACACAATGAATAAGCTCGGTTTTTACAAGTACATCATTGTTAACTATATATAAAATTGTTGTCTGCATTGTTACTACTTCTACAACTCTGCTATTGATCATTATATTTTTTATGTTTCACTTAAATTTGTAAATCATTGATAACTAGTGATTCCTCGTACACACAACTATATAATGATAATAACTATTAGGTATTAGTCGGAAAAAATTAATATAATTGAAGGATCCAAGGCCCTTGATAGTATTCGTACATACGGGCATAGTAGAGGATTATATTTGAACACGTCTAAAACAGAGTTGTTTTGGCCTACCTGCGATCAACACTGCATGGAAGATGGTGTTTTCCCGGAAAACGGCGACTGGTTGGTTGCGAATAGCAACTGCTCAAGTGTGCAAAGTACGCGTGTGGTCAAACACTAGAACTACTTTTTACGCCCAAGTCAAACTTCGGTCAAGGATTCTTATTTTTTTTCCAGCCTTCAGCCAAATCTATCATATATGTCTGCCTTATCGACTTTCCTTCTCATTTTTTTTTCTACAACCACAGAACTTCATCTCCTCTCCACAGCTCTAAAGAATTTGATTTCTTTTTCGTCTCTTTCAATCTAAAACCAATGAAATCAACCAGGTTTCCTTCAAATAATCGTTTCGTTTCAGTTTTTAGGCTTTAGAGATTTTGCGATTTTAGAGATTTTGATTTTTAAGGTCTCAGCTGTGAAATAATTGTTTTCATTTTAGTTTATCGATTTTAGGGTTTCATCAGTGAATCTTCTAGTTTTGATTTCAAGGGTTTTGATTACTTTTTATCGGATTTCAGTTTTTCAATTTCTTGAACTCACAAATACAATGATGAACCAGTTGAGGAGAAGGTGATGAGTTGAGCCGGTATTGTGTAAGAAGAGTTAGAGTAATCATTGAATAGATTGTTATGGTGATGATGAGTTGCAGTTGGTGAAAATTGGAGATCGAGTTTGATTCAAGCAGTCTGTTTAATTAATCTGTAAAGGAGATCGTGAGGAATTAGGGTGGTACGGATAATAGAAGAACTGCAATTAGGGTTTGAGTTGAACTCAAGAATTGATGGTGGTGATTTTGTTGTTTTGAAGAAAAACTTGAGAGAAATTCAAAATTAGGGTTTCATTTTCTTCCCCAATTCTTCAATTGAAGATTTTATGGATGCTTGATGTTCTGTAGGTGAGATCTGGTGGAGAAATTGTAGTAGCAGAAGACCTAGATAGAGTTCTGACACATTGAAGTTGGGGTTTGATACAGGGAATGTATGGATTGTGGTACATGCTTGTGATAGAGGATGGTTTTTTGTTGGTGGTGTTTGAGGTGTTAAGAATATGTTGGATGAGTTGATGTTGTGTGTTGGCTGCTGATTATGTTAGATGGGATTGCTGGTGGTATGCGAGGTTAAGTCGATGTTAGTTATGGCATTGCGGTGATGATGAACCGCACTAGTTATCATTTTGCTGATGATACTAAGTTTTTTTACATGCTCTGGTAATCATGGTAATTTCTTGCAGAAAAGCTAAAGATAGGCCAAGTGATCCTGGGAAATGGAATGAGATTATTGATGTTATAGCGGCATTGTCTATTCCAGTTATAGTGAATGGTTATGTATTGGAGTACGAGGATATTCAACATATTAAAATGGCAACAAGTAGCTTTTGTATTGTTGAATCATCTAAACAATTACTTTTGCTCTTTTTGTTAGAGCTTATTTCTTGATACTTTGAAGCTTAGGAGCGGGTGTTGTGACTAAGCTTAGTAATGGTTTATATCATGATAAGAAATACTTATCTTTATGTCGTGTTACAAATACTTATTTGACCAGTAAATTAGGGTATTGCACTAATTCTTATCCTAGTTATTTTGGATGATACTTTCATTCATTGTATACATATTCATTGTGACATGTTTTCATATTGATGTCTGATTTTGTCAATTAAATTGACAAAAGGTTGTTTTTCCTCAAGTTTATTAACTACAAAATGGGGGACGAAATGGAGATATATAAGGCTTTGAAGAGCCAAAAGCGGGTCGAAAGCTCATTCATGTTACTATGTCAAGAAGGTGGTCTGATAGTGAAAAATTATATCGATTTCTTCAAAGATGTTGTCGGTATGTATCTTTATCCCTTATGTTTATTATCATTGCCAAATTTGTTGTATTCCCGAGATTCTTAAATAGGTGCCACATGGATGGTTCAAACTTCTACTAGTTTTGATTAGTAAACTTTTTCGCATGGTCCACAATTCGTACAGCAACCATTTTATCTGCACAATGGAGGCTTAGGTTATGCACCACCTTGTTGTTTTATAATGCTAATATCTGCTTGTCTTATACTTTATGGTATTCATTCTTAAAATGAGAGATCTTTAGTCGTGTCTTATTTTGTTATTGTCAAGATCTAATCTATTATCGGAATTTAAAATTGTTTTATAATGTTAATATTTGCTTGTGTTACACCTTATTGTATTCAGTCTTTAAAACGAGAGATCTTTAGTTGTTTCATGTTTTGTTATTATCAAGATCCTATCAATTGTCGGAATTGAAAATGAATGATTTTAGTTAAGAACTTCAGATTTAGTAACTCAAATTGACATGGATTATCTTTTCAACAGATTAGTGAAACCTATTTCAATGCTTTTGTCAACTGATTCTGTCATTGCTGAAATAGATTACTCTATGTGTTAACTTCGAATATATTATTTTCAAGAGTTGCTGCCAATATATGTTAGGTGTACAAAGAAATTTATCATTTTAATCAACCTGAGTGGATTGATGCCATTTTTTGTCTCACAAGATTTGTACATACCACAACTAAGTCAGTTCTTAAAAGAAACTCTATGCCTCGTTTATGTTCTTACCATTTTTTCTTACTATGGCAACTTACCATTTTTTTACCTTTTTGTACTTTTATGAATAACTCACTGCTTCTAGTTTCCTTTCTGGATTGAGACAATCAGAATGGAAGGCGTTCATTATTACAACTTGTTCATCCAAACTATTAGCACTACTTAGGTCCTGAAGATATGGCTTCTCTAAGTCCATCTATTCCTTCTCTAAGCAAAAAGGTAGTCCGAAATCTTCTAAATTCATGTTAGTATTTGTTGAAGCAATCATAGCAATATACCATGATTTTTCATTTTAACACCAGGAAGAGACAACAAAAGTAATCTGAGAATTGGAGAGTGGCAAAGGTAGTGATAATGAGATGGATGCCACTTCGTATGATCCCGATAACAAAGAAATGCCTAAATGAGGAGGAGCAATTAGTTGAGGGAAAATGATCCATCTATAAGAAGGATTGAATTATTAGTGAACCTTGGGCTGAGGTTTGTACATTTTACTGTATTTCCTAGGCATCTAACCACCAGCTTCTTCAACAGCTTTGTGTGGTATCTATACCCGAATTCGTTGAAACCGTAGAGAGGTTTGAGCCATATTGTTGTAATATCACCGTGCATCTTTTTTTTTTAAGACCGAGTTTTTCCATTTGATTTGCGAGAGTTTAATCGA
>JAJJWW010013297.1:0-31295 GCA_023531295.1 Papaver armeniacum | reverse complement strand
TATGTGTCTATATTAATCTCAATTATGTATATTGTTCGTGCTCGATTTTGTACTTATTTGGTTATTTTATGTCTTTGTAGGTGTTTTTGGAGAAATAAGCTTTGGGAAAATTGGCTCGAAAAGTGGTATTTGCGCCTCGTGGGAGAAAATTACTATTCTGACCCCTCATTTGGATAAGGGCGCTTCAATTACTAAGGGGTACACCATTGATAAGGGGCACCTAATTGTTATTTACACACCAAGACACCCAGGTGTTAAAGGCACCCGACATCGTGGATAAGGGGCATCCATGTTCTTCCCCATTTGAACCGAGTTTTAAGGAAATGTTCATGCAAATAAAAACGAGTTTAGGGTTGGATATTTTAGCGAGTTAGAAGGAGATTCAATCGCCGTTTCATCTTGGTATGGACCTAATAGAGCATAACAGGCCTCGGTAAATGTGTTTGATCCGTTTAACTTGGGCCGCAGTGATCGGGTAATTCACCGAAAAGCAAAACAGGGGGACGAGAAATATTAATGGGATTTTGGTTTCATAAAAGGAAGTTACGTGAAGATAAGGAGAAGATATTCTCCTCGGTTTGTACTTACCAAGTTTAGAAGAAGTTGAAGACAATCCAAAGAACTCGCGTGAGATGAAAAGAGGAAAGAAAAGCCGATACTTGCAATGGAAGAAAAGAGAAGATTTCTCGGTGATTTGGTCACTTGTTTGATATAAATAGGTGGTACGAGTCCTAGAAGGAGGAGGAAGAGTTTGGGGAAGTTGGGAGGCGAATCGCCTATAGAGCCGAGAAGAAGAAGTGCAGAAAGTTCATCGGGGCTGCCAAGAAGAAGAACACGAAGAACATTGTACCAACGAAGCCGTTACGAAGCGATCTCGAAACAACAACAGTGTTAACACACTATCGCTCTTCAAAGCGTACTTAAATTCAACAAATAGAATCAAAGTACCGTAAAAAGGGCAGTCTTATTTCTTTTGTAACGGTGACGTACGTAACACTATTACGCTGTTGCGAAATTCTGTTTTTCATATATTTCTTCAATAAAAACACCTTTTGAGCCATGTTTCTATCTTTTTGGGTGTGTTTTGAGCATGAGGAGCTAAACCCCATTGGCCGGATGATGACGGAGGAAGCCAAGTTACAATTGTTTGGTAACTATAATTGATTCTTATGACTCTTTGCATTGATTTTTAATCGATTTATGATTTTTATTGATTATTTGTGATTTTGTTTGATAGTGTATGCTTAGTCTAAGAACTCTTGATGCACTATGCTTTACGATTTACATCTAATGCTTTATAAAATCTACTTTTGGCAAAGAAATAGAGTCTAGAAAAGAGCTAAAATTGTTATGAATCTTTGTATGAACCAATTGATTGTGAAGTTTGGTGGAATCCTAAGTCCCGATGTTTCTCAACTTTGTTAAAACCTTTTTTTTTTTTAGTATTTTATTTAAGTAAGTCCTAAAATCGACAACTTCCCAAGTCCGAGAATCAAACCCTTACTTACCACATCTAAAACTACAATCGATTTTTTAAGGCGCCCAACGCGACTTGTATTTAGGTTTAGGTTTTAGGTTTTGTATATATTTTATTTTTATTTAAATTTTTTTTTTTTTTTTTCTATTTTACGTCTTTGGTATTTTTGTCTTTGTTGTGCAGGTTTTGCTTGAAACGAAGGTGAAAAGTTGGACTTGCCATAAAAGGAGAAAGCCAAAGTTTTTATTTTTGTTAGTTTTTTTTATTTTCTTTATTGTATATATTGTTTGTTTATTTTTGTATTTTTTTTTTTTCTTCTAATATTTTATAAAAAAAAAAAAAAATATAACACGTACACACCAATTGCATCGTCGGACTACCGATTTTTAGGAAAACTCGTGGATTAGTAAAAAATTTGAACCCGTGCCTTGGGCCTTATGGGAGTTACCAAATGAAAGTCCACAAACCTCAGCCTCGTACCTTTGGGTATATTTTGCTGGGTAACACGAGCCTACCCATTTTAGTCGACCTTGCATTTGCATTTGCACAAAAATAATGTCGAACTGGTATTACAATAGCCAATACAATGAATATCCGATTTGAATTTCAAAATGGACACTACTACTTTGACCACGGTGTGCATAGTGGTTGGGAACACCAACCTTTTCAAGGTTATGGTTCATATCATAGTGAGCCCAATTACTATTCGCACGCACACGGGTCATACGAGCAAGAAAATAAGGAATATTACAGTACTAGTTCCTCGCCTTTGGACTACTTAATTAAACAAATTGAAAACTAGTCCTTATTATGATCCTTCCGTTCTACTCGTCCTATAGAAGAGTCTCTAAAACTCTTGGGTGCTCCTTCCGTTCCTACTCGTCCCATCGAAGAGTCCTCAAGATTTTGGTTGAGAAAACTAGGGTTTTGAAGAACGAAAGAATTGCTCTAATAATCTTGATTACCAATTTAGCCTTAAAAATGAGAATAGTTACTCACATGATCAAGATGACGAGGTTAGAATTGGTAACACTACTTGTTTAGAAAAGGTTCAACCATTTTCATGTTATGATGAGGATAGTGTTGATGAAGAATCAAATATGTAGGCAAAGTGATCGTGGAATTTGTTACTCCAATTGAGCTTTATGATGATAATATTTCTAGTTCAAATCCAAATAATTTTAATAATTATTCACCTATTCAAAAGGACGAGGATTTGACTAGAGATACTCCCGTTTTAGACGATGTAGTATTTCCTTTTGATTACAAAGCCGATATTGGTTTAGAGGAACGAGTTTATTCTAAGAATAATATTTTAGAGTCTGATTTAGAAACAACGGTCTTAGACGAAGAAGATGAACTCGTAGAGCTTTTAAATATGTATAAGGATGTGTCACTGAATATGACCTACAAGAAGCAATTAACCATTTTCAGGATTCTGATGATCTAGAAATTAGGGAAATTGTAGATAGTCTATCTAGAGACACCCAAAACTCTAAGTTTGGGGGTGATTATCATTCTCCATGTGCCTTACCTTAGCTCTTACAGAGATCCCTCACTTGGGACTTGATATATATGTGCTCAACCA
This sequence comes from Papaver armeniacum, assembly GCA_023531295.1. Classification (NCBI taxonomy): domain Eukaryota; kingdom Viridiplantae; phylum Streptophyta; class Magnoliopsida; order Ranunculales; family Papaveraceae; genus Papaver; species Papaver armeniacum. Next base: position 28,230 of record JAJJWW010013297.1, on the reverse strand, counting down.
TTGTGCCAGATTGCCTTCATACCGGTTTATCGAACCTAATAATGTCCAGGAAGAAATTCGGTTGTTAGAAACCCATCCTCCGGTTGATGTGGTTTACTCGAGGCTATGATACCAAGATTGATTTTGTTTTCCACCAAATATTTTTCTTCCATATGTGGGAACGTTTGAATTTGAAATGTGTCAATTATTAAGTTCGAGACTAAACCTAATTATTTTAGGAAAATAAAATTGACACATTTGCTTAAGAATGGCCACCACTTTCATTATGGTCAACTATGTAAGTCAAATCGATTGACTTAAAGGATCCTCAATTATTCAGTTATTATTATGTGCTTCTAAATTTTTCCAGACCTTAGAACCGATATTTCGGATCTTACTTTTGAGGAGGTGCAACCCATGAAAATATTTTATTTAGACCCCTTTATTGAACTCCGAATCAACCACAACTAGATGTAGTTGTCTTAAACAGAAACTAGGCAAGGGTGTGCTATGTTTATTCTTGGTTTGTTGCGCTTCCTTTATATCTGTGATAACACTTTTTGATGCGAGATGATCCACAGATTGTTCCTTATTACTTTATGATGTGAAGTGATTAATTCTTTTCTTATGTCTCAGCTTGAAGACGTTAAACTTAGCACTTCTTGGGAGGTAACCCATGCTCATGCAAATACGGTAATATCTTTCCTTAACTCTTTCGCTTTAAATGGTATGATTTCTCCTTGTTCATGCTTTTAATTTCATCTTTAGAACATTGAGGACAATGTTAGATTTAAGTTTGGGGGGTGGGAGAAACTTTTAGTTGCATTGTTAAACTCCAGAGCCTAGAAATTTATGCTTATTAAGGATGGCACTAACCAATCTAAGTGGATGGAAGCATTTTGGTTGTAGAGTTGAGGAACCAATCCGATTAGATGGAAACATCTAAAGAGTCTATTCATAAAAGCACAGCCTCGGGTGTTAGAAATAACATGGTAGTTTCGCCATATCTCGTTGAGTCCTTTTCACTTCCTGTTTTATTTTGTTTTCTTTTAAAAATATGCTTCTCTAAGTGATTAGGTGGGGCTCACGATTCAAGTTGTTACCACACTAGGTGAAATAGAGTGATTGAGTTACTAAAAAAAATAATAAAAATGAAAAAAAGGACTAGACCAATTAGACCAAACGGAATAAAATTAACACTTGGGAATAGCAATATGTGTGTGTTTTCCCTGTCCTCACGCCCTAAACAAGCGTGGAATGCAGATCCACGGAACTATCATGTAATCTGTGACAAGAAGCATGCGCTTGGATCCAAAAGATCTAATCATGCGATTAAAAAAAAATAAAAAAAAAAAAAAAAAAAAAAATAAAAAATTAATGTTCGCTGAATAAATCGACCATTTGGTTCCCTTGTATATGCCAAAGTGTTGATATTAGTCGACCATTATCTCGGTTCATTAGGATAGGTTCATTTTGGCGGAGGCCTTCAGACAGATATGAGAAACATCGTTCACTTAGTAAGCATCAAAACCATCTATGTTTTTCTCTATATCCATCTTCTTGATCTATCCATGTGATTAGTTTTGACTCCGGGTATTGATGTCCATAGTGCGACTATCCGAGTAGAGCTCGTGACTTATATATGAATTTTAGTATGCTTGAGTGCAAACTGGTGTACATCAATTGGAATTTCGTGATCGTGGTACTTCCTCTCGTAGTCAATAAGTATGCCAACCAAGGAGATTCTTTAGTGCCTTCCAAGGTTCTCGTAAATAGCTAAGGTATGGAGTAAAGGTTTTGTGGGTATATCTCCGGTAAACCCTCCCGAGACTATAACTCGGCCACTAGGGACACCTAGGGGTTTAAAGGCTTATTGCATACGCTAAATGCAATCGACGATGCCATGCGACGGTGAGTTAGGATTTTATTTTCGTTTTTGATTTGCTCGAGGACCAAAGAAATAATAAGTTTGGGGGTATTTGATAGACGCATTTATGTGTCTATATTAATCTCAATTATGTATATTGTTAGTGCTCGATTTTGTACTTATTTGGTTATTTTATGTCTTTGTAGGTGTTTTTGGAGAAATAAGCTTTATGAAAATTGGCTCAAAAGTGGTATTTGCGCTCGTGGGAGAAAATTACTATTCTGGACCCCTCATTTGGATAAGGGGCGCTTCAATTACTAAGGGTACACACCATTGATAAGGGGCACCCTAATTGTTATTTACAATACCAAGACACCCAGGTGTTAAAGGCACCCGACATCGGGATAAGGGGCATCCATGTTCTTCCCCATTTGAACCGAGTTTTTAAGGAAATGTTCATGCAAAATAAAACGAGTTTAGGGTTGGATATTTTAGCGAGTTAGAAGGAGATTCAATCGCCGTTTCATCTTGGTATGGACCTAATAGAGCATAACAGGCCCGGTAAATGTGTTTGATCCGTTTAACTTGGGCCGGAGTATCGGTAATTCACCGAAAAGCAAAACAGGGGACGAGAAATATTAATGGGATTTTGGTTTCATAAAAGGAAGTTACGTGAAGATAAGGAGAAGATATTCTCCTCGTATTTGTACTTACCAAGTTTAGAAGAAGTCAAGACAATCCAAACAAACCCGCGTGAGATGAAAAGAGGAAAGAAAAGCCGATACTTGTGGGAAGAAAAGAGAAGATTTCTCGGTGATTTGGTCACTTGTTTGATATAAATAGGGTGGTACGAGTCCTAGAAGGGGGAGAAAGAGTTTGGGGAAGTTGGGAGGCGATAAATCGGGCTATAGAGCCGAGAAGAAGAAGTGCGAGAAAGTTCACCGCTGTGTGAAGAAGAAGAACACGAAGAACATTGTACTACCGTTGCGAGACGGTCTCGTAAACAACAACGGTGTTAACACACTATCGCTCTTCGAGGCAGAGACTTAAATTCAACAAATGAGAATCAAAGTACCGTAAAAAGGGCGCCTCTTATTTCTTTGTAACGGTGACGTCTGTAACACTATTACGGCGTTAAAATTCTGTTTTTCATATATTTCTTCAATAAAAACACCTTTTGAGCCATGTTTCTATCTTTTGGGTGTGTTTTGAGCATGAGGAGCTAAACCCCATTGCTTTGGATGACGGAGGGAAGCCAAGTTACAATTGTTTGGTAACTATAATTGATTCTTATGACTCTTTGCATTGATTTTTAATCGATTTATGATTTTTATTGATTATTTGTGATTTTGTTTGATAGTGTATGCTTAGTCTAAGAACTATTGATGCACTATGCTTACGATTTACATCTAATGCTTTATAAAATCTACTTTTGGCAAAGAAATAGAGTCTAGAAAAGAGCTAAAATTGTTATGAATCTTTGTATGAACCAATTGATTGTGAAGTTTGGTGGAATCCTAAGTCCCAAAGATTTCTCAACTTTGTTAAAACCTTTTTTTGTTTTTAGTATTTTATTTAAGTAAGTCCTAAAATCGACAACTTCCCAAGTCCGAGAATCAAACCCTTACTTACCACATCTAAAACTACAATCAGTTTTTGAAAACTGATTGGATAAGGCAAAGGGAAGGTGGACGGAGTTCTTACCTGGAGTCCTGTGGGCATATAGAACGACACCGAGACGGTCGACTGGTTTTTCTCCGTTTACGCTAGCGTATGGCACGGAAGCTGTATTACCTGTAGAGCTGTTAGTTCCAACCACCAAGACTCTAGCAGAGCGGTCAGGTTTGAATGCAGAGATTCTTTCGAGAGATAAGGAGTTACTGGAAGAGGTTCGTGAAGAAACTTCAAGGAGGTTGGCAGTATATCAGCAATCTATGAAACAACAGTACAATAAAAAGGTACGTGAACGAACATTTCTTCCTGGAGAGCAGGTTTTGAGAAGGACAAGACCCAAATCCTTAGATGGAAGCGGTGGGAAATTGGGTGAGAACTGGGAAGGGCCTTACTTAGTGGATAGACCTGCTAGTGGAGGTGCATATTGGTTAAGAAACCTGAACGGGAAAGAAGAGCCGAATCCATGGAATTCTTTCAATCTTAAGAAATATTTTCATTAATGTAGTTATGCTTTCGAGATAATGTAGATCGTATTCTTTCAATAAATTCGTTTCCCGCAATCGGAGAAAGTCTTAATCAATGATCGCAACGTCTTGGGTGGTTGACATAGTTGGACGGTCACAAAGTTTCTACTTTCAGGCGAGGAATAATTTCTTGGGAAGTATAAAAAAATTTAATGGACAATGTTTTGGCAAGTCCATACCGAAGGAAATCTACTGGAAAATAATAAATAAAAAAAAATTATTACTGCGACATATCTAAGCCAGCCTAAGAAGAATAACGTGAGTTTCTGGAAACGCAAGAACATCTATCCTCCATATTACTCCTCTTCCGGGTCATATGGTATATCATCTACGACACGAACTTCTTTTCAAAGATAAGAAGCAGCAAGGTAGCCGCTACGTTCGATAGCTTCACAGGAGGCTGGTAGGCTGAGAAAGTGGTCTGATTTTAGCCTACTTGTGATAACCGCAAGTGCACGGTGTCTACAATGCAGCACTGAGCAAATACGGGTCGATCCACAGAGACTTGTGGTGCTTATATTGATCTAAGGCTTCCTAACCGAGTTTCTATGAAATGTAACACAATATTGGCTGTTGTCGATGCGACTGATTTGGTTGTATTGTGACTCTAGGCTAAGGCAACACAATGTGGAAAGCACCAGGGTGGTGAATCCACCTCTAATCCCATGCTCACCAATCTAATTTGAATTATATTCTTGTGCCTTCACTTGAAGGTTTAAGGTGAATTTTCATTAACCAATTCTACTAACTCCCCTAGTATGAGTAGTCTTCTTACAAAGTACCACTCATCACAGGGTCATAAGCTTCCTCAGATAATTACTAATCCTAGCATGTTGTTCATAGCAAGAATAAAACCTAACTAGATATGCTTAACATGGAAATTAGGGGTTTCATCAAACACCCCAGTAAATGAAATTAAAACATAATTAAAGCTGTCAAGATACAAAATTAACACTAAGTGGTGCTCGACACTAGCCAGCATACCTTCAAACATCCACAGTTCCTCTATTTATACATGCAAAGAAAACCAAACCCTAAATTCACTTTAAAATAGAAATTAAATGAAAACCTCTCACCCACGTCGCTCGCAAAGTGCTCTCTTCCTCAATCGGCTATGCAAACTCCATTGCTTTGGTTTTTCCCCAACTGTGATGAAACCCTAACCTAATTCCTTCTGTTTCTCACTTAGCTTCTAGGGGTAGAAGCTATGAGTGAAATAGAAGCAAGTAGGAGGTGATGGCGGAGGTGGCTGCTGTTGGTTGGTGGCTGTGGCAGGAGATGGAGAGGGTGGTGGTTTTGCAGAGTTGGTCGGGAAAGAGAGGTATGGATGTGTCCGGTTACGGGTGAAGGAGAAGAAATGAGATTAGGTTTTGGTGATGGGAGTTTATATAGGGGCTATAGTGTTGAGCGGGAGTAGCAAAGTTTGATGCGATGGTTGGAGCGAGCGTCGGATCTCGGTGAAGATGGATGCGTGACTCGAAGCGACCGTTGGATCTAGATGGAGCACATCTAACGGCTCAAATGATACGGGCTTGGATCTGGGTCACGGACCGGGTCTTGGATAGCACAAGCCCATGTCTTGTAAATGGGTTGCTCCTTGGTGGGTTGCAACCGCATTGCGCGCGCGGCTTTGGCTTCCCCGCTCCATGTGACGCTCGCTCCAATTCTTCGCTCTTTTGGCTCCTCAATTTCTCCGAGCTTTATTTATTACCTAAAAACACAAAATTAATTAATACAAATATTTATTCTTGAAAACAAGGAAAAACACAAAATTTGGGATAATATCTGATTTCTGAACACAAAAGATGAGTTAGATGCCAATAAATAGATGTATAAATATGCAATATTTGGCACTCATCAAATACCCCCAAACCTGAATTTTACTTGTCCTCAAGTGAAACAGAATTGAAGAAATCCTAACTATACCACTGTCGCTGGTTTCTCGAATGCATTTAGCGTATGCACTAAGCCTTTAAACCGCTAGGTGTCCCTAGTGGACGAGTTGTAGTCTCGTGAGGGTTTACCAGAGGTGTACCCACAAAACCTTCTCCAACTTCAGAGTGTAAAAGAGTCTCAAGCATCCAAGGAGCTATGAGAACATAGAGTTTCTGCATGCTAGTAACACGAAGTTAGAACTATCAAAGAACGCATTCTCATCCTTAAGTGTTGAGCGAGAAGTAACCATACCATATGAAAGAATTCGGATTCGATTATGATCATAAGCCTCGACTTCTGCCTCACTATTAGGGTTTTATGATAATTGCACTCAAAAAGATCGCTTTTTAGTCTCTCATGTGTGCAGGCAGGAATAAAGAGAGAAATCCTGAACACGTTGTAGGTAAGAAGGATAACCTTCCGAAGTAATTTCTGGAGACTCCACAGAAGTGTGGACAAAAAGAATCTTTTTCTAATGATCTCTAAGAAAGGAAATCAACCATTAGCAAGGATGGGAGTACTCACTTACCTTCTCACCCGATCGGCAATTAACATTACTCTCTCAGCATTCATAGAAACGTCTTCAATCTTCGGTCTTCGGTCTTCAAATGTTGATGACGAACTTCTGAACTTTACAAAAACTTGACAAACACACATTTTTTTTTTTTTGGACTTGTCTTGATTTCACAAACTTCATTAATTCTCATCCTATTTTTTTTGTTGTATGTAACCTTGGACTATCTCAACTTTTCTTCAAATATTCAATGATGCTCCGCTTGACAGTGATGATGTGTTTCTATGAATCTGTTGATGTTGTTGAGAGGGAGAGAGTGATGCTAACTACAAATCGGTATTTAGAAGGAGTTTTCATCTTTAAACGTCACCCTCATGATTGACAAAAATTAGCACTCAAGAGATCAAAAGTAGTGCTTTGAAAATGGTGCGAAGTTGGGTAGCTCACCATTCCTACCACGAATTGACGTACGGTGACACACACTCTAACGGACTTTTCTAGAAAGTTGCAAAAATTTGAAGGTTGGTGCCTCACTTGATGTAAATTGGGTAGTCTCCACTATGGGTGATCACAATTCTACTACCTAATATCTAAACAGACCTAATTAAGCCCTCCGGTATGGTTAAATCCAACTTTAACGCTCTAATCAACTAAGAAACCCGATTGCGTTCTCCAAAGTACTTCCAAGTTCGTTATTTCTACGACTCTCTATGTAAACATAGCTAGAAGCATGCTAGTGACTCTAAAATCTCTAAAAGTTGGAGGTTTTTATTTGCAAAAGTTTTGAAATGTTTTTTTTTTTTTTTTTTTTTTTTTTTTTTTTTGAAAATAAAGATTAAAAGATTAAAAACTCTATATGCAAATGCACCCCAAACCTAAATCAAACATTGTCCTCAATGTGTCATGATACAAAGATTTTAAACGAGTCACATACCATGAGAACTATGTTGAGTAGAGAAAAGGGAAGAGATTACTCGGATGTCGGTGGAAGCAAGGTTGGAGCTTCATTAGTCAAGGATAGAATCCAACATTCTCGGTGGAGATCATATCGGATTAGCACAAAATATGCACAAGAAGACTCAACCGATTCAAGAAAACAAAAATTTAACAAGTCCTCTTTGGATTATATACAATGAAAATTCACCATACACCAACAATCAAACAAGTCTTACACAAATATAAAATGAGAGTGCAAGTAAGACTGCATATGAGAATGATTTTCCCCAAACCTAAACTTGTGAACAGTGTGTTTGAGAGCACAAAATCTTGCAATTTTAAAGGTACATCATGCAAAAGGTCTAACTCAAAATGAGTTTTGCTAAGAACAATGCAGACATACATATTCCAACCTGTGGCTCTTTAAAAGTGTTATACTTTGATGCAAAATAGTCCAAGAGGACTTGGGAGGCACAAAGTTCTAGGCCTAGATTAGGCATTCTTAGAAAAGTTGGTTTTGCAATTTTGTTACAAACTACACCTAGGTTTGGTGGAGGAGTTTCAATCTGTGACTCGGAGAGAGGTTAGGTATATCTAAATTGATTTCATGTATAAGATCATTTGCACCATTACACACTTTCCTAAAGTCGGACACACAGGTAAATCATGCTCACCGGATAGAACAATTCATCAATCACCATGTCATAATCATCGGAGAGCAGGCAACATATTGTGATATGGGCGGGAAATCGGACACAACTATAATATCATGATCCAAAAGAACATTAGTGTCAACAGAAGATTCATCTTTTCCTAAGTCACAAACAAGTTGTGTAGCATGCTCACTGTCACTGAAGAATTTCACAAACCCAAACTCAGAGTCAACATCACATGTATGAATGTTAAGAAGTATCATTCATAGAGTTCACGGAAGAGACGCCTAACGTCTCGAACTTAAGGATTCCATCATATTTTCAGGCATACACATGTTCTTCTAACATATCATAATCATCATCATCATTATCATAACAAAAATTCATCTCCCATTCAAAATTTGAGCATTTCCGAGTGTACTCATCTACCTCTAGATTAGGTTCATATTCAGTGTATGGTTGTGCATATGGTTCACTAGAGAAGGGATGCTCATGCAATGCTTTCCATCCAAGTATATCATTGTTTTGCTCTATGAGCTCTTCCATTAGTGATTGCATACAAGGGGTTGGGGAAGTATAACATTGTTCAACTTCCCACTGTGATGGATGATGCATGTGTGCATGGTTATCATGGCTTTCCCTAGACTGTCTAAACTCATGTAAAATGTAGCAGTTCTCAGCAGGGTGGTCTAAGCTACCACATAAGGTACAAGCATACATTTCATAGTGCCTAGGGGGATTAGATTCGACAGATTGCTCATGTAATTGCCTTTCTAAAGCAGATACTTGAGCTTCTAATTGATCTAAAAGTGATGACTGGGTATGAGAAAGTTGTTCATTTTCAACCTGTGGTGGATGATACATGTGCTCATAATGATTAGGGTATGTGGAGTCCTGACCCCGAGAAGGCTCATAATATTCCCTAAAATCACTATGGTATGTGGGGAGTTCATATTGTGAAGCATGCCCGTAAGCAAGCTCTCGATGGATTTGTTTCCATCCCAGGATGCAGACCAAAATTCTGACATGGTCTAGCAACTCAATTTGGGCTCAAAAAGAAGCATATAGCCTAGCACACATCAAGTATACTAAGTCCAGATGCAAGCCCAAGTTATGCAAAGCACATCCCAAAGGTTATGGAAAGCCTAGTGGTTGTGGGCTTCAGATTTGGTTTTTGGGATTAGTTGTTTGGTTTTGTGGGCTTCTTTGGTTTGAGTGGGCTTTGGTTTGTGTGTAGAGCCCAGGTATGTAACAGTTTTGTTGTACAGCCCAGTTGTGTGGGCTTCAGGGTGTGTGTAGTTGAAGCAGCCCAGGTTGGGTGACGAGTTAACGACCTGGGTGCACACCCAAAGATTTGGGCTTCGATTTGATGCAGAGAACAAGTTTGGTTTAAGTGGGCTGGTTTACTCACACGAGCCCAGGTTATGTGGTGCTGGTTTGAGCACAAATTGTCTCTGTGTAGGTTTTAAGCACAAGTTGAGTTGCACAGAGCAAGGACAACACTAGGAAACTCAACTTGGGCAGTTGCAGATTTGCATAGCAAGGAGAACACAACTTTAACAAGGAAAGCAAGATGCATTAGTTGGCAGCTCAATCAATTTCAACACGGATTACAGCTCAATCAAAACTTGTACACAAAACACGGTTTGGGATCAAGTGCGGCTCACAAAGACAGACAACCACGGCTAGATTTATGTGGCAAAGACAAATGATGCACAGCCTCTCAAAACAAAAGACACAAAGAGCTTTGTAACAAGATGAACGAGCAATGTGTGCACGACAAAGACAGATGATTAAGAGCGAACTCACAAAGACAAATTACAGGTATTGGTTCATAGAAGCACGGATGCTACAAATTCTAACAGATTTAGTAGAGTGTCAACTGGTTTAGTTGATGTCACTCTTCACAGGTTAATGCTCAATGATTTGTAGGGCAGATGGCACAACTAATACCAATTCACAAATGAAACAGGGTTGACAGGGTAATGCTCAGGGTATGCAACTCCAATGGCTATACAAGCATAATATCGTTTTTAACACACTTGCCAATGAGATAGAGCATGCAAGGGGTCTGTCAACAATTTAAGCACGGGGTCGTCAACTGGCTTGGTTGATATTACTTTTCAAAGATTAAACTCACAAGTATGCAAATATTAGCGGGGCGGATGGCCTAGCAATTGACGAGTTTTCGCAACAAATCAAGGGAAAATGACCTAGCTCGATTGATGGCAGCAAGTTGCAAGTTTGCACAAATGAATATACTTTAGCATCTACACAGAGATTTACACATGATCTTAGCCTGGATGCACTCAAGGTGACTAGCTTGGCAAGTGATCAAATGACAGAAATGCGCAGGTTTATGCTCATGCCACACAAGGTTGGTGATATCACGGGGGCTCACATAGGGGTGTAGATAGTTCTAGTTGACTGAGTATAGCATGCATAAGGGTACATGGCAATTATCTCAGTTGACTTCAGCTGGGCTTGTAGCTAAGCTGGTTATCCAAGCTGCAACTCAAGCTCAACAACTACGAGTGCTGTTCTTGAGCACAAGGTAGCTTGTTTTCATACATTCATGCCAAGAGGTTCATGCAAGGGTGATACAAGCTATGCTCACAAACACAGGGCTTTAGATTGCACACATTTCGGATAGTGCAAGGTTGAGCAATGCTTAGCAAAGTGGTGGCTTATCATGCTAAGGTACTGGGGTTGATTGTTTAGCAGGCAAGCAAGGTAATGGCACGAAGTTATGTTCGGGTCATACAAGGATCATTCACGACTTAAGCTCAAACTTGCGGCTTCTTGGGGGCTAGCAAGAAGGAAGGACTATCATGCATTCAAGGTTATCATACAAATATCATACAGACAGGGCAATGATAGAAGACAATACCACCAGTGTTAACTGGGTTTAGGCACTCCACTAATTGTTCTGCTCCTTTGTGTTTTCCTTTTCCTTGGTTACACAGCAACACAGCATGTACCTGTTGCTCAACACAGAAGTTTAGTACCCAGAAAAGTGCAGGTTAACACATGAAAAGGTGCATAGATGCACATTACAATGGATCAGGTCTAAGTTAGACAAGAATTGCTAAGGTGCTTGTGCACATGTGTCACAAGAGGATGAAAAATGTAACTAATATTGCCTATGATCAATACATAGATGCTCTGTTTTATGAGAGTGAAAGAGAGTATAGCTACAGCCTCAGATGAGAACTACAAGCTGGAGATTATACCAGTTACCCTAAGCTACTCAACAGTCTCAGTTGCTGTCAAATGAATATGAGAATATATGCAGTGCAGCTAAGACGAAATAATGGTGATAAGCCAAGTACAGGTTGCAAGGACCAATGGACTAAACAAGCTTAAGAGCACAGCTGAGCTGAAGCTTCAGAGCACAGCACAGATACCAAAATGCAGGACTATTGTGCGGTGTACACAAGCTGCTAGATTAACAGCTAATCGCAATGGGAATGCAGATATGCAGCTCAGATGGGCTAAAATGCAATGATACAATTAGCAATATGCAATAAAAGATGCAAAGAAGGAAGACTACAGCTAATTTACACTAAAAGCGAGGTTACAAGCAATAATACAAAGTAATTATGTACAGGGTGAAATGAACTCAGTAAAGGCAAGCAATGGATCAGGATAGCACACGCCAAGTCCCCGGCAGCGGCGCCAAAAACTTGGTAGGCTGAGAAAGTGGTCTGATTTTAGCCTACTTGTGATAACCGCAAGTGCACGGTGTCTACAATGCAGCACTGAGCAAATACGGGTCGATCCACAGAGACTTGTGGTGCTTATATTGATCTAAGGCTTCCTAAACTGAGTTTCTATGAAATGTAACACAATATTGGCTGTTGTCGATGCGGGCTGATTTGGTTGTATTGTGACTCTAGGCTAAAGCGGTGACAATGTGGAAAGCACCGGTGGTGAATCCACCTCTAATCCCATGCTCGAGTCAATCTAATTTGAATTATATTCTTGTGCCTTCACTTGAAGGTTTAAGGTGAATTTTCATTAACCAATTCTACTAACTCCCCTAGTATGAGTGGTCTTCTTACGGTACCACTCATCACGAGGTCATAAGCTTCCTCGGATAATTACTAATCCTAGCATGTTGTTCATAGCAAGAATAAAACCTAACTAGATATGCTTAACATGGAAATTAGGGGTTTCATCAAACACCCCAGTAAATGAAATTAAAACATAATTAAAGCTGTCAAGATACAAAATTAACACTAAGTGGTGCTCTGGCTAGCCCAGGCATACCTTCAAACATCCACAGTTCCTCTATTTATACATGCAAAGAAAACCAAACCCTAAATTCACTTTAAAATAGAAATTAAATGAAAACCTCTCACCCACGTCGCTCAATCGTGCTCTCTTCTGTCAATCGGCTATGCAAACTCCATTGCTTTGGTTTTCCCCAACTGTGATGAAACCCTAACCTAATTCCTTCTGTTTCTCACTTAGCTTCTAGGGGTAGAAGCTATGAGTGAAATAGAAGCAAGTAGGAGGTGATGGCGGAGGTGGCTGCGCTGTTGGTGGCTGTGGCAGGAGATGGAGAGGGTGGTGGTTTTGCAGAGTTGGTCGGGGAAGAAGAGAGGGATGGATGTGTCTGGTTCTGTCGGGTGAAGGAGAAGAAATGAGATTAGGTTTTGGTGATGGGAGTTTATATAGGGGCTATGGTGTTGAGCGGGAGTAGCAAAGTTTGATGCGATGGTTGGAGCGAGCGTCGGATCTCGGTGAAGATGGATGCGTGACTCGAAGCGACCGTTGGATCTAGATGGAGCACATCTAACGGCTCAAATGATACGGGCTTGGATCTGGGTCACGGACCGGGTCTTGGATAGCACAAGCCCATGTCTTGTAAATGGGTTGCTCCTTGTTGGGTTGCAACTGTTGCGCGCGCGGGCTTTGGCTTCCTGCTCCATAGACGCTTGCCTCCAATTCTTCGCTCTTTTGGCTCCTCAATTTCTCCGAGCTTTATTTATTACCTAAAAACACAAAATTAATTAATACAAATATTTATTCTTGAAAACAAAGAAAACACAGAATTTGGGATAATATCTGATTTCTGAACACAAAAGATGAGTTAAATGCCAATAAATAGATGTATAAATATGCAATATTTGGCACTCATCAGAGGCGCGAACTCGTTGCTTGCACATCAAACTTAGCGCATTATTCTTCACGATTTTTCTTGCGGAGTTTCTTGATTTGGCGCTTCAGCTCGTCATTTTCACGTTGGAGGTGATGCAAGGTAAGCTCATGAACTTTCTTTTTCTCGTCTAAAGCTTCGTAGTGAAGTTCTCCGGCACGACGAACAAGTGAAAGGCCCTGCAAAGAGATACATCGAATAACGATTTAAAGTTAAAGACTACCAAAAGGTGAGAGGAGTAAAGTTGAGCATTAAACACATACAAAGATAGTGAAGTTTGTCTTTTGCCGGTCGAGAACTTGTGGTATATCGGTCATACGATCATAGAAATGACGATCGACTCAAACATCTTTGGAGAGCAAGATACCGCGCGCGATGCAGGTGGCATCTTCGATAGCTGAATCACCAATGGTCACCACGGAGCCGGTCGATGTATACAAGGCCGGACGAAAGGCATTGTCTTCAAAAGGCGAGCTATTTTGGACTGGTGGTTCGGGTGGAGGTGTGGCGGGGTATACTCTGTGAGACTTAGAATTTTGGTAGGAGCGCTAATGCTTCCTTTCATCATCGTCATCGCTTATAGCTACGAAAGGCAATGGTTTCTCTCCTGCATGTTTGTCCTCTACGACGGGGTTGGAAGAGTCAACTTTACCCATCCCAAAGACACGGTGAAAATTGAGAGGGAAGTCTCTTATGGTGACGGACGTTGCGAGACCTCGTTTTTCGGATTGATCCGGCGAACTTTTGGGTTCGATGAGCGTCATCAGCGCCCTTCATTATAGTTCCTTGAGTTGTTGACTTGTTGAGTGAAGTCATGCTTACAGCGTTAGACAAGAGACGATGCTGATCATTGGAAGAATGAAGACGCGTCATAAGGTGATTTGTTAATCATCTCAAGATACATAAAATAGTCAGCAAAGGAAAAGTTAAGAGGGCATCAACAATGCCAGTTTAAAAATCGTAACTAAAAAACCAAGGTTAGCATCAGAAAGCTCTGAATTAAAGAAACAAAAAAGGCAAACATGGTGGAATATAAGCATGCAGAGATGAAGGGGAGAAACGACACTCACCACACCGGATTGCGGGATCGGAGCGCCATCTTGGCGGTATGAGTTTACACGAAAGATGGCGTATTTATACTAAGAAGAAGCTTTGGCCGGAAGGCAATTATTCTCTGGAATTTGATGATCTTAGAGTTCTAAAAGAGATTAAACTCTAGACTCCCGTAGAGTTGAGTTTCGACCGGCGGTAATGACTCGAGATAGGATACGGAGATAGAGCAGCCGTATGGGAACAAGGTGAAGACCAATGGGAGTTGGTTCCTTAGATTCACCGGATTCAAATCTTTGAGTTTTGCGCGAAGTTAAACTCTTACGGGCCGCGAGTTTTGGATGGAAGGGATACAATATGAGTTCTCACGAGCGGGGATGCACATGGCAAGGTCACGAGTGAACGTGGGCCTCATATCTTGGATGGGCTGCATGAATCGGATTTATAAGTTTAGTGCTTGGGATTGTAGCATCAAGTGGTCATCGGATTTATAACTCATGCCGGATGTGCACTACAGTGTGACAAGGTTCATTCATTAGATTGTATTCATGCCATTGTCAGATGTGGTTTTGATCTTCTTAACTCTTCGACAAGTCGAGAGTTAAGAGGGGGTGATGTTTGTACCCTATAAAAATAGTGTGTGTGCGTACCGCACGAGCTATTTGATGTCAAGTACAACCCGGTTTATTGTGGAAACCGGTGGGTTTATTTTGGAAACCCGCGTGGCTTATTGTGGAAGCCTAACCCGGTGGGTTTATTGTGGAAACCCGCGTGGCTTATTGTGGAAGCCTAACCCGGTGGGTTTATTGTGGAAACTCGCGTGGCTTATTGTGGAAGCCTAACCCGGTTTATTGTGGAAACCATGGCTTATTGTGGAAGCCTAACCCGGTTTATTGTGGAAACTCGCATGGCTTATTGTGGAAGCCTAACCCGGTTTATTGTGGAAACCGGTGGGTTATTGTGGAAACCCGCACGGCTTATTGTGGAAGCCTGGATTTGGGTTGTTAGGGGAAACGTTGGGTTTATTATGGAAACCCACTAGGCTTATTGAAGCCCAAAGGTCTTGAATAATTATTTATTTATAATTATTTGAGATAAATGCGAGATCCTAAATAAAGAGGATAATTATCTTAAATACTTATAATTATTTAATAAGATAAATATTATTTAAGATAAATAAGGATTATGGTAAATATTAGGGTTTATCATGAATCTGGATGTTATTTGAGGTTTATACAGATGAGGGAAGTTATTAGGATAACTATCAAAGCCCTAAAGCTACATCTATTTACTTTTATATATAGAGGTTAAATCTCAACACAAAAGGTACACAATTTCTATTCCTTTCTTAACAACCTACTTGCATAGAACTCTTGTTGATTTTAGC
The DNA here is from genome assembly GCA_023531295.1 of Papaver armeniacum. Taxonomy (NCBI): domain Eukaryota; kingdom Viridiplantae; phylum Streptophyta; class Magnoliopsida; order Ranunculales; family Papaveraceae; genus Papaver; species Papaver armeniacum. The sequence goes on along the minus strand of JAJJWW010013297.1, from coordinate 12,547 downwards.
ATCGGAGTGTCTTTGCGGTACCCCCACCATTTTCAATCAACAATTCTTTGGAGAATCTAATCAACGGCGGCGATTCGATCATCATACACACATCTCGAAGATTGTTGGGGTGATTAATTTTGCACCAACACCAAGTACTAGGATCGGTTACCCAATGACTAGAATTGATCATACCAATTACAAATATTGATCATACCATCTCAGGTGATTACTTAAGATTGATTTCACTAATAAAAGTCATACCGATACATAAGTCAGGCATTGTGAATAGTTTTACCAACATACATAAACAAGTTATGGCGGTTATACTAAACACACATATTGGTAATACAAATATTTGTAATGGATAACAATACCAATAAGCCTAGCGATTTCCCTTTCGATTCACAAAACAAGTTTATGAATGTGCTTCCTTTAAACGAATGTAAAACATTGTTTCCTAAGACAAAATCTTCACCCATACCCATACATAATCACAATAGCATTCATACGATTATGTCTATGTCTTATATACGAAGTTCAAAAGATATGCGTTATCTTGCATGGGCGAGCCATGCTTTGGCCGATCACTCTATGTGGAAGAGCGGTGGACGGTGATCATGGGGATGCTTTATTGGTCATTTAACTCCTAGCACAGGCTGCCTAACCAAGTGGTAGAGTTGGACGGACTAGATGATATATGACGCTCATCTGCGACAGTTGATGGAGTTTTAGGGTTTTGGAGAGGTACGCAAGCATCACTCTTCAACTTGGTCTAAACCAAGCATGGGAGGCGTTTTGGCGGGGACCGACCGGGCATGCGTGTAGACGGCTTGCCGGTGTACACGTCCGTGCCTCACTTGTCTCATGAAGGTGTGATCTAAGCCACTCAATTTGACCAGGCAAAGTTGAGTGGTTGAGATCGGCTTTGGGCGGCCAATCCATTGCCGCAAAGGAATCAAACCGCGCGACATGCCTAGTTTCGAGACGTTCGGCCATGGTTGGCCTAGGCCGATCGGTCATGCGTGTAGATAGGCCCACAAAGTGATCATGTTGACATGCTTGGGACCTTTTAAGTCTACATCTACACTCTCCATCCAAGCTTGCGAAGATGGACGCTCAGAATCGATTAGCGACACATGTAATATGCCGCAAACCCTAATTAGGGTTTTGGGTCGGTCGTGTGCATGTAACTTTAACCAAACGGTTTTGCATGCTATGCTCCTCCCTTGGGAGGCCGATCATGTGGGGCCCACATAGGGCGGCGGTGAGCATGTGTGCACTTGTTCTACTGTCCCGGGCTTGATCTAAGCCATCCAAACATCTTGGTGAAGTTGGATGGTTGCGATCAATTTAAGACACTAGTGGACTTCCCATGACTTTTTAAAGCATCACGCGCCATGTTTTGAGTAAACGTTTATTGCTCCACGACTTGGTCTTGAGAGAGCCGAACAGGTAGGTGAGAAGTGGGCCCGCCAGAGTGTATAACAACACTTGACCGATCAACCACCGGACGATCTATGCCGTCCAACTTGCCCGACGAAGTTGGACGACCGCGATCTGTCTGACATTGGCAGTCTTTGCTCGTACGAGATTCCTCCAAGATGTTTCGACCATCCTTCTCCAGGCTGGCGTTTGGTGGCTGTTTGGGAGGTATAGCATGTGTTCGACCAACCAGGGCATAAACGGGACCGCTGGTGATCATTATGGTGATAGCCTGCTCCTGCTGAGGATCTTCTAGGCTGGTTGAATCATGCGGCCAACTTGGGTGGCCGTGATCGTTTCTGAGACTGACACGGACAGTCCAGATTTCCATTAGGAAATTAAATATGCTCAAATAATAAGAGTAAACACTCGGTCGTCTTGTCATGTCAATAATGAGAGTTCAGGTGAGAACACAAAGACGGAAAATACTAGGAAAATCATGCATTAATTGTTAATGCTAATAAAATTGGAGAATATTTGGGATTGCTTGTTGCACGCACCATTAGGTGAATTTTGTGTATTTATTGAATTGATTCAAATAAAGTGAAGAGGTTTTTCGCACTTTGCCACTTCTTAAACGACCTTTCCTTTTGGGGTGACATCGCCTAAAATATCGGTTTTACAATTTTAGCCTGAACTAAAATCCACCATCAACAACTAGGTACTAGGATCGGTTCCCACATATATATGTATCTAACTTGTATTTGTTGCACATGTCCATAGGATCGGTTCCCAATGTCTAAAACGTGTTGCACATGTTCATACGATCGGTTCCCAATATCTAGAAACGTGTTGCACCTCTTACAAGGATCGATTCCCCTCTTGTGATCGGTTGCACCTCGTACTAGGATCGGTTCCCCTTTGCCTAGAGTTGGTCATACCATCTCGGGTAATTACTTAAGATCGGTGATACATGTGTATCTTCCTCTCTCCCAGGGAACTAGTGATCCTCAAGAAGGATTGAGGATAGAATTGTAATTTAAGGAAGGAATACTTGATTTTTTTAAGGTATTCTTAGATAAGGAATATTGCTAGACAAGGTAATATCCCTAGTTAAGGAAATATACCTAGAAAGGGAATATTTCCTAGAAAGGGTAATATTTCTGAGATAAGGAAATACACTTAGAAAAGGAATTATTCCTAGATAAGGAATATTCCTAGAACAAGGTAATATTCCTAGAAAATGAAATATACCTAGAAAAGGTATTATTCCTAGATAAGGAAATAGATTCCTAGAAGGTTTTGGGAAACCGTTAAAGCTATAAATAGAGATGTTTAGCTCATAGCTAAGACATCTAGAGTGTGGTTTGTGATACAGACACACCTAGATCTAGGAGTGTGCTTTGACACCTAGAAAACGATGTTTAACTCACATACCTAGAGAGAATTTTGTGAGGCAATTAATTATTGTAAAATCAAACTTAGCAAAACAGTTTAAGGTTGATCCACATTTAGAGAGATTGTGAGCGTAACAAAGAGAGAATTGTAATAGTTTTCTTGTTCATAATCTAGAGAAGATATTTTCTTCAAATCTGGTTTCTAGTGTGTTCTTGTTTTCTAGTATTCATCTATTATTATTTTGAATTCCGCCTCTATAATAATAGTCACCAAGGTATCTGCAGAGATCAATACGTATAAAGTTGGTATCGAGCAAGGTTCGTTTCTTTTAGGAAGATTCCTGTGGTTTATGGTTTTCTCTAGATCTCTTTACAAACAACTTGGTGAGTTACTTGAAAAGCAAGAAGACGTTAAAGGAACAAGGGGATCAAGGATGACGAAGTCAGATGATGATCCTAAGCAAAGCAAACCACAAACTATGGAAGAAAAGGTGGATGCGCTATAATTATACATGGAGTCTTATACACCCAAGTCAAGATGGAGAAAAAGACTACGTTTTCATTTGGTGTTTTTGAAGAAAAGAACGAAGAAGATGAACCGAGAACCACTCGAATAAAATTACGTTATGGAGCGAAGATTGAGTAAGACAAGACGAAGAGATATGGACGCTTTTCAAATTAGACGTCAAGGTCAAGTTTCCATCAAAGATAGATGGTTCAGCAGGGTGAAAGAAAACCTCGAGTTCCTTAACTACCAAATCTAACTTTCACAGGAGTTCAAGTTCTTGAGTGAGGGCGCATGATACATGTGTATCTTCCTCTCTCCGGGAACTAGTGATCCTCAAGAAGGATTGAGGATAAAATTGTAATTTAAGGAAGGAATACTGATTTTTAGGCAGTATTCTTAGATAAGGAATATTGCTAGACAAGGTAATATTCCTAGATAAGGAAATATACCTAGAAAGGGAATATTTCCTAGACAAGGTAATGTTTCTAGATAAGAAAATATACTTAGAAAAGGAATATTCCTAGAACAAGGTAATATTCCTAGAAAAGGAAATATACCTAGAAAAGGTATTATTCCTAGATAAGGAAATAGATTCCTAGAAGGTTTTGGAAACCGTTAAAGTTATAAATAGAGATGTTTAGCTCATAGCTAAGACATCTAGAGTGTGGTTGTGATACGTACACACCTAGATCTATGAGTGTGGTTTGACACCTAGAAAAGGAGGTTTAACACACATACATAGAGAGAAGTTTATGAGGCAATTAATTATTGTAAAAGAAAACTTAGTAAAATAGTTTAAGGTTGATCCACTGTTTAGAGAGATTGTGAGCGTAACAAAGAGAGAATTGTAATAGTTTTCTTGTTCATAATCTAGAGAAGATATTTTCTTCGAATCTGGTTTCTAGTGTGTTCTGATTTCTAGTTTTCGTCTATTATTATTCTGAATTCCGCCTCTATAATAATAGTCACCAAGGTACGTAGATCAATACGTATAAATCGGTTTCACTAATAAAGTCATACCAATACAAAAGTCAGGCCTTGTGAATATTTTTACCAAGAAAATACACAAGTCATGAGTATTGGTGGTTAAAAAGATATGCAATGAATAACAATACCAATAAGCCTAGCGATTTCCCTTTTGATTCACAAAACAAGCACATGAATTTACTTCCTTTAAAGGAATGTAAAACATTGTTTCCTAGGATGAAATCTTCACCTCATACCCATACATAATCACGGTAGCATTCAAACGATTATGTCGATGTCTTATATACGAAGTTCAAAAGATAAACGTTATGCTTCGTATTGTATTCCTTAATACTACGTCTAACTAGAGTGTAATCATTCATGCTTCGCAGCTTATGTTTTCAATATGCACGACTTGAAAGATACGTTAGGGAATGAAACAGTTCAAGTCAAATATTACTAACCTCAAGTGGAAGGATGATGTTGTCTTTGTAGCTCCTTACTTCTTCACTTCTTCAAGTCTTCGTAATACTTGTAATGTCTCATATCCTAATATTTTCAAGCTAACCTATACGAAGTTGACTCTAGTACATAATCAAGCGACTCTTTAAATGAGTTTTGGTTCATGATGCGTGTCGTAGGTGCAATCAAATAACTTGGTTTGTGAGAATCTTGTTTCGAGTGTTATTCCTTTGGTGAATGCTTAAAAGGGGTAGACCCAGAGTCAATACGTCTTCGATCCGGCACTCAATTAAAGGATTTCATTCGAGCGGTTAACACTCCACTTCCTCCTTCTTCATCAAGTGATTCGGACAAAGAGGAAGAAACAATGGCTGATCGTACACTAAAGGACCTAGCTTCTCACAAGCTTGATACACAACAATGGTGTATCCAAACTAACTCAACCTTCGAAATCAAGCCGGGGTTGATTAGAGAGTTACCAAAGTTCCATGGCATGGTGAATGAGGACCCAAATAAACATCTTATGGACTTCTATGCCATAGTTATGGCTATGCTTCCACCGGAGACTAATGCGGATGGAGCAATGTTGAAAGCTTTCCCGTTTCTTTGGCGGGCAATGCTAAGGAATGGTTATATTATTTACCTTCCGGAAGTATCACAACATGGAATGGGATGAAGAAACTTTTCCTCGAGAGATATTTTCCGCATCCAAAGCTACTCAAATTCGCAAGGAGATTTGTGGATTGAAACAACAAGTGGGAGAATCATTGTATGAATGTTGGGAGCGATACAAGAGGTTGGTGGCAAGCTGTCCACACCATCAATTTAGTGATGCTATGATACTCCAATACTTCTATGAAGCTCTCCACCCAAGTGATAGGTCTCTTCTTGACGCCGCGGGTGGTGGTGCATTAATGAACAAGACGGTGGCCCAAGCTACCGAGTTGATTGAAAGTATGGCGGCAAACTCACAACAATTCTACACAAGGGATGAACCAATGGTTAGGCGAGTGCATGAAGTTAGTTATTCGTCATCACACCTTGATCAAAGGATGAGTAACATGGAGATAATGATGCAAAGGATTGCCGCGGTAATTATTCCGGATAATGAGACCGAACAAGTGAATGCTTTATATCCAAATCAAAGGCCAAGGTACGATCCATACTCGAATACTTACAATCCCGGGTGGAAGGATCATCCTAACTTTAGTTATGCAAACAAGCAAGCGGCGGTTTCCAATCCGTATGAGCAACAAGGTGGTTTTCAACAATCACGTTTCCAACCTCAACAACAATTCCAACCACAACAAGTCAAGGAGCGTGATTCTTTGAATGATGACAAGCTCAATGTGTTAATGCAAGGTATGCAAGGTCTTACTTCTATGTTGCAACAAAGCCAACAACACCAACAAAAGACCGATTCGGCAATCAAGGAGTTACAAATTCAAGTGGGGCAATTAGCAACCGATGTGAACTTATTGAAAGCGCAAGCGTCCACAAAACTTCCTTCACAACCAATTGTTAATCCAAGAGAGCGTTAATGCGATTACCTTGAGGAGTGGGAAACAAGTGGAGCAACCAAATCAACAAGATAAGGTGTATGATGAGAAAGAGGAAATTGAAACCACACCAAAGGAGAAAACATCTCCAACCAACCAACCCGAGGAGACGGTTCCTACTTTCACAACTCCACCCCCGTTCCCTAGCCGATTTGCTAAATCAAAGAAAGACTTGGAATACATGGATATTTGGGAGATCTTTAAGAAAGTACAAGTCAATATTCCACTCATAGAAGCTCTTCGTCAAATTCCTCGTTGTGCAAAGTTCTTAAAGGAGATGTGCATGAAGAAGAAAAGGTTGAAAGGGAATGAAGTCATGAGTGTGGGGGAGAATGCTTTGGCGTTTATTCTCAAGAAACTCCCACCGAAATTAAAGGACCCCGGTAGTTTCAATATACCTTGCACAATTGGTAAAACAAGGTTTACTCGAGCTTTGCTAGATTTGGGAGCGTCGGTTAATGTTATGCCTTCCTCGATTTATGATTCTTTGAATCTCGGTCCTCTTAAGGAGACCGGGGTAGTTCTTGAACTTGCTAACCGATCTAATGTTTACCCGAAAGGGATTGTTGAGAATGTTTTGGTGCAGGTTAATAAGCTTGTATTTCCGGCCGATTTCTATGTCTTAGACATGAATGATGAGAATTCTTCCAAGTCTACACCTTTGCTTTTGGGTAGACCATTCTTAAGCACCGCCTAACAAAGATTGATGTCCAAAATGGCACCTTGACTATGGAGTTTGATGGTACACTCATTCACTTCAATATCTTTGAGACAACGCGATACCCTAGTGATGTGAAATCATGTTTTCCTGTGAAAGAGATTGATCCGGGCTAATGAATCTTGCAAGAGCTAAGTCGGGCCGTCGACTTTAAAACAAGCGCTTAATGGGAGGCAACCCATCGGTTTTGTATTTCTTATCTTTTGCTTTTTGTTATTTCTTTTTCTTGTTTCTTATCATGTTAAAATTTCCCACCTTGACTTTACTAGGAGGATTCAATTACATTGAGGACAATGTAAGGTTTAAGTGTGGGGGAGTGGTTAAGCATGTTTTTTTTAAAACAAAAATTACAAAAAAAATGAAATTTTTTTTTTTAAAAAAAAAAAAAAAAAGTTTTACTTAAAAATTCCAACTTTTAAAGATTTTAGAGTCCCTAGCATACTTCTAGGTATGTTTACATAGAGATTTTGACCGACATAATTGAACTTGGAAATGTTAGAGAACTACATTCGGATTTCTTGTTTGTTTGAGTGTTAAATAATGGATTTAATCATGCCGGTGATGCGAATTTGGTGCAGGGAGAAATGCGTTATTAGAGTTGTTGATCAATCATTAGTGGAGACTACCCGTATTCATATCATGAGAGGCACCGACCAGAAATCTTCCATCTACTAAAGAGCTTCTTTTGAGTGTGTGTCACCGTAAGTTAATTCCGGGTAGAATGGTGAGCTACCCAACCTCCCACCAATAGAAGCACTACTCTATGATCTCTTGAGTGCTAATTTTGTCAATCATGAGGGTGACGTCCATGGATGAAAGCTTCCTTCTTGTAGTTCGATTTGCGATTAGCACCATTCTCTCTCTCGACAACAACGGATCCATAGAAACACTCTCATCATCAACAAGGAGCGACATCAAAATCTACAAGGAAAGTTGGAAAAGTTTAAGGTTTACAAGCAACAAAACGAGAAAAAGAGCAAATTTCAAATTCAAGTAAAGCAACATACAAAGAGCGGATTTTTACATATATGTTGAAGACTTATAATACAATGAGGTAATTTTATATCCAAGTATGAAGACTTATTCATGAAAGCGAAGAAAATTAAATGGTGAGAATTTTTTGAAAGTTTATGATTTCAAGACGATACAAGTTGTGAAGAATCAAGCGGTAAAATACTTCTTCCACGGCCATGGTTTATTTTGTATTTAATTTCTCTTGTGAATCAAAAAAAAAAAAAAAAAAAAAAAAAAAAAAACAAGAGAAATATTTGTTCTTATTTAATGAGCCGTGGGGAAGGAAAATTTATAAGGTAGTTTCAAGCGACAAGGATTTCAAGGTAAAGAGTTATAAATTGTTAAGGATTTATGAAATTCAAGGGTTTATCATCAATAGTTGAAACCGAAGACGAAGACGAAGAAGATAAAGACGAGGAGCGGAAGACGTTTCTATTGGATGCGAAGTGAGAGTGGTGTTATCATAATTGGCGATCGGATGTGAAGGTGAGTAAGTAATCTCATCCTCAATATAAATGGTTGATTTCCTTTCTTAGAGATCGTCAGAAAAATGGTTTTTCAAAATATTAAAAGATGTGGGTTTTTGAAAATATTTCGGAAGTTGTCCTTCCCACCATTCCACGTGTCGCAGAATTCTCTCTTCATTCCTACCCGCACACATGTGAGAACCATAAAAAAGCCGTCTTTTTGAGTGCAATTATCATAAAATCCTTTTTGGTGAGGCGATCGAGGCGAAATGCTTATTGATCGTTTCTCAAACACGCGTTCTCTCATTATGGTGTGGTTATTTCTCACTCAACATTTAAGAATGAGAATATGTTCTTTAGTATTTCTAACTTCTTATTACTAGCATGCGAGAAATTCTATGTCCTCATAACTCTTTGGATGCTTGTGACGCTTAAACGCTTTGAAGTTGTGAGTTTTTAGTTTGATTTGCTCGAGGACTAGCAAAGTCTAAGTGTGGGGAATTTGATAGGTGTAGAATACACCTAATTTACTATCTAGTAGTTTATGCTTTCTTTGCTATTTTTCTTGTAAATTATGTATTTTACGCTTGTTTTGAGTTTTATAGCTACTATGGAGTCACACGGAGGAAAAGAAGAAGAAATCACCCAATTTGAGCCAAAAGGGCAAAAAGGTCATTTCACCAAGGAGAGAGCACTATCGGAGCCCGTCCGAGTTAAGGGGTAACTCTTGGAGGAGTACTAAATATAAACCAGCTCGGGTTAAGGGGCTGTCCATTAGGTATCCCTTATCTAATGAGTGAGGTGGTCTTTATCAACGGGGTGTAAATATCCACCCAAATCATTACAACCCTAAAATTGATTTCTCTCATTCACTTCCACCTGAATTAAAAGCAGTGGCTGCTGCTGTGAGAAATCGAGAGAAGATTTGTGTAAAGCTGCTGATGGATGAATTTGCCGATGTTATTAAGCTCAGGGAGAGATCAATTAGGGTTCGATTAATCGAATCAAAGATGGGTGAGCAGAGAAGAAGGAGGGTTTCGCTGTTGATTCAAACGAACCAAGGGAAAGAGGAGGAGATCGATAATTGAATTGAGTAGGAACCTGAGAGAGGTAAGGGTTCGAGTTGATGGGTTTGACATTGATTTTGTATATGGCGAGATGGTTCGAATTTGGGGATTCGAGTTGGGTTTTACGAATATGAATGATGAATTGAAGAAACGGGTGATGTACTGTTAGTCTTTGGTTGGATTCGTGGCTGAAATAAAGAGTTCTACTGGGATTATGAAGAATGGGTATTGGTTATAACTCGAATTGATTCTGGTTTTGAGCAATTTGATGTAGAAAAGGATGAATACGGAATGAAACGGATTTTGGCTTGGGATTGAATCAAGCAAGAGAGAATGAGCAGTTTAGGAGGTGGAGTTGTTTTGTAATTCGATGAAATGCGAGGCAATGGCATTGCAAATGGCTGGTGTTGCAAATGGGAAGCTGGATTGATGCAAGTCTTTGGGCTTTTGTGTGTAAGCACCCATTGGTGTTGTTGCCGGTAGAAGTTGCGGTTGCGGGGTGTGTTGCTATGGCATATGGCACAGTGAAGTGCAACTCGGATGGACCGGTAGGTTGTGAAACTAGTGATCTTTGGCAAGTAATGGCAGCTGGAATGGAATTCAGGGGAGAAAATGCAGAGAGTCAGAACTGAAGTTGCAATGGCTGAGATGTTGAGTTGTGCTGTGTTGGATTCCATGGGAAGCTTGATAGTGAATGGTCAGTGGGGGTTTGCTGCTATGGTTTTAAGCTACAGGTGGTCTTGTAACTTGCAGGAAGTGGGAGAAGCCGGGGGGGAATGGAAAGTGCAAATCGAGTTGCAAGATCTCGTGCAGTGAAGTTAATGGAGTTGCAAATGAGACACCTAAGGAGATTCAAGGGTTGTGAAATCGAGCAACAATATGAGGCTGTAAGGGTTGTTATGAAACCGTAGATGGAATTGAGAGTCGAGCAGCACTTTGTGGTGTTGGTGAATATGCTTTGCGGATGATGGCAATGATTGGGCCCAGGAGCAAGATGAGTTGCTGCCAAAGTGTCAAAGCTCGAGAAACATGTGATGGAGAGAATATCTTTCGGAAGAAAATGCGGGAAGCTATAAGTGGTGTTGAATTGAGCTCATATGCAATAGACTTGTGGTTGTGGATTAGAGCTTCGGATGAAGGCAGAATGAAAGTGTGGCACTCGGGAGGTTGCGGTAATGGTGGAATGTGGCTCGGATGATGATACGACTAATTGGCGGAGAGGGGTCATGGATTAATGGATGTTTTGGCAAATATGTATGTATGATGCGAGGTGCAAGCGAGAAAATGGATGGGAGGTTGAGTGGTGCTGGCCGGTGAATTTGCAAAAGGAATTGATAGTTCGCGGTGAGTTAGCCGGATTGCTGCGAGTGAATGAGACGGAAGTGGAATGAGCTTGAGCTTGAAATCGATCTCGAGTAGCCGGATTAGTTCAAACCAGATGGGTGTTGTGAAAGTTGTCTTTGGTGAAGAGTGGCAAGCTTGGAGGTTACGAGAGAAGATGATGTCTTTGCGGTTTTCAAATGCGGTAGTGGAATGGCTTAGCGGGAAGACAGCCATCATGGTGGAAGAAGCACAATGATTGTGCTACACAAGATCTCGGCTTTGTCAATGGCTCGAGCCAAAGCTAGTCACTCACTCGGCCAAGACAATGGATCGACTCAGTGGCGGACCTCGGACACGACTCCATCGACCCGGTATTGACTCGGTGATTGACCGAGCCACCGACCCGATCCAACCCGATTGACCCGGCCGTTCGACCATTGACCAAGTGACCGGTTTGACTTTGACGGTCAACTGAGACACTTTCCGGCGATAATTCCGGCAGGATTCCGGCCACAATCCCAGTTTTCCGGCGAGCAAAAATTCCAGAATTTTCTATGGACTTCTCTCATATGTGTGAAGACTTGGGCTAGGAATTGGATGGAGAATTGGACTCAAATTTGGAAAGAGAAGGTGGGAGTTGAGAAAAGCTTGGAATTGGAAATTGAATTGCAAAAGGAAAAGGATTCTAATCCTTAAAAGATTTGGAGAATATTGAAGCTTATAAATAGAGAAGTTTTCTACAACTTACACACCTCTCTACACACACAACACTTGTGTTTTTGCTTGCTTTTCTAAGATTTTTCTTTTTAATTACTTGTGTGAATTTGAAAATTCTTCTTTTAATTATTATTATTTGTGTGAATTTCAAAAACATGAGTAGCTAATTTTCTTATTGATTGAGGATGAATTCCTAGTTCTTAATATGATTTGAGTTTTTGTTTTAATTCTATCTTGAGGTTTTTCACATGATTATCGTTTGTTTTACTAATAGGAGTGATCTTAAAGATATTCATGATTGATTGATAGATTGTTTGGAGTGCACGCTAAATTGATTTGTTAATTTGATCTAAAGCTAGTGAAAGTTAGGAGATAAGTAATCGTTTCTTGACTCTTTACATAAGTAGCAAACACGAGACCTTGCGGAGGGATTCCGTGGAGCAATTGTGTGTAGAAACAACGCTAGAAAGTGGACCAAGCGAACCGAGTTTAACTACTAGTACTAAACCTAAATTCATAAATCTTAATGCATTCTCAGGAATTACATCTTGTAAGCGGACCTCAAGGTGGTTCTTTTGAATAGAATCGATAACTAAGCGGACACATTACTCGGTGAAATAAGGGATTTTGGGGCTAGCTAAGCGGACACCTATCCTACGGTTGGTGATAATCTGTGACTAATAACAAGTAGAAAAGAACATAACTTTAATCATTGTTTCGTAATGAAGAAGGATTCCTTGATCTTGTCTCTCTTATTGCTTTCAACTTTACCTTTTAATTGTTTTGTTTATTTTCTTTTTGTTTTTACACCCCCTTTCGTGACAATTTTTACAACTAGAATCTCGTGCTCCTCGTGGGATCGACCTTGACTACCCTATATTACTAGTTAATTAGGTAGTAAAGTATTAATTAATTTGTTGTGGTACGACACGCATCATTCACTAA
>JAJJWW010013296.1:0-39712 GCA_023531295.1 Papaver armeniacum | reverse complement strand
CTTTTTAAACAAAAATAAGGCCCAACCCATGGATAATAACCCATAATATGAGGCCCTTAGTTAAAAGGGTTTATTACTAGGCCACAGTTAAAATAAATTTAAATTCGGTTTGAAATGACAAGAATAACCTTCAGCATATAAGTATCTAACTTTGGTTTCTATCAAACAAACCCATTCATTTTTCATTTCAAGAGAAAGCGAATCTGCTGAAAAGCGCGATCGAAAACCTTCAAAGAGTGCGGAAATTTGTTTGAGATTTTTTTGCGAGATCGAATAAACGAAAAACTAAATAGGTAGATTTCGATCAAATCTCTTCTTCATGTTTAATCTTTTCTTCTTCTTCGTTTTGGAACTGTTTTCGATATGTTTTGGAGACTGTTTTTGATCTGTATTTGATCACATTTTTATATGTTAAATCTCGTGTATTCGTCATTTTTGCTTCATTCGTTGTTTGATTCGGTCCTTTGTTGATCAAAGAAGAAGACGAAGAAATAAGAAGAAGACGAACAGGTTTGAATCTGTTTTTCGATCTTCTACTTTTTCTCTCTTGGTTTTAGGGATTAGGTTTAGTTGATGATTTACATTTGAGTGTATCATTGAATCTCATGTTTAGGAGTTTAGGACTATGCAAATTGATGTTTCTTACTTTGTTAGCTGATTGATTCAATTTACATTTTGTGAACTAAAATGGCGCGAGGAAGAAGGAATCCCCACAGACGAGATGCTTTAAGTACTTAGATGTGAAATTATTTGAGTATATGTGTGTATTATGATATCATGCTAGTGAAAATTCCTTTGAATGTTTAACTATACAAACAAGGCCTTGTGTAACTTTAAGTTACACATTCAAAATCTAACCACTTGATTGTATTGTGGTATGTATATTGAGTGTGTAACTTGAAGTTACACATACAAATGAGCCTATATAAGCGTGAGTTACACATTCAAGATGTACGCCACTGAGTTTCCAAGGAGCTGTGTAACTATAATTTACACATTTGGAATCTCGTGTTTTGATCATATGTAATGCCTATGTATGTGTAACTATAATTTACACATTGAAAATCTGAACACTAACTTTCCAATTAGTTGTGTAACTATAAGTTACACATGGAAAATCTCATCACGAACTAAATTTGATTCGAATTTTGCTTGTGATGATGTCATGAACTAAATTTGATCTCATGATATGCTTGTAAATTTTCATAGAAATAGAGAGTGTGTAAATAAGAGTTACACATTCAAAATCTTATAGAAATAGAGCATGGTTTGTATATTGATTGTGTAACTTATAGTTACACATTAAAAATCTTATAGAAATGAGCCTAGATTTGTAACTATAAGTTACACATAAAAAATCTCACCACTGACTTGCTAAGGGCATGTGTAACTATAAGTTACACTCTAAACAATCTCACCAATGACTTTCTAAGGGCATGTGTAACTATAAGTTACACTTAAAAAAAATCTCACCAATGACTCTACAATGGTTTATATATTGATTGACTGTGTAACTACAAGCTACACATTCAAAATCTCACCACTGACTTGCCTTGTGGTCTGATTAACTTATAGTTACACAGCAAATACAGATTCTTATGCATGTGTAAATTGAGGTTACACAACACATAATAGAATGATTCAGTTTGTGTACTTGGAAAATACACATAATTTGTGACATGATTTTGATTTTGCGGTTATAAAGGAGTGTATTTGATTAAGTACACAAAATGCTGACTCATGCTATTTTTGTGTGTGATGTGTACGAGAAAATTAAGGCAATCCTTGAATGCCATTAAGGATTTGGTAAAGGTGATAAAACCTATAGGATTGGCTGACGGGGCTCGAGAGATATCTTTTAAGAGTTGCTTACGGTAAGCTCGTAATGATGTATTACGATGAGTATGATGCAGCTGTACCAAGTACAACAAAACAAATCACTACCAACAAAAGCGGCGTATTGAAGCTTTTGAGCTGCTTTGATATGGATTGTGACACACCTTGTTCTTTCAAGTTTGGTGATGATAAGTTTATAGAGTCTACACAGGCAAAGGTGGTTGGTTTATTTTACATGCAAAGGATTGGAAGTAGAAAGGGTCAAAAGCTATTAAAGAACTTTTCTCATAAGGATTTGATGACAATGTTTTGTACAACAAGTTCTTCACCGATATTAAGTCTACGACACATCGAGACAACGGTGACTAAGACAAAAATTTTAGAGAAGATAAAACAACTTATGACCAAAAGGAGAAAAAGTGGGCGAAGAAAGAAAATTGATGATAAGGATCTAGTTTGTTTGATAGGTTTTTATCTTTGCTTGTGTATTATTTTTGGAGACATAAATGCTAATGGAGTGAATGTGAAATATCTTAGTGTCGTTGAAACATATGAGACGGTGCTCAAGGTGTCTTGGCCTCGACTTAATACACGAGCACTTGTTTGAAGAAATTCATGATAATATTAATTGCTTGGCAAATGTGAAGGCTTGTGTGCGGTACTTCTTGGTAAAGCTTGTGTGTAATTTCTATTCCGAGCACTTTTAGTGTTATGTTCGGGATATTTTATTTTAAATATTATTTGCTCGACTAATTAAAATTTATATATGTTGCGAGATATTGTTTGTTGAACATGCACCGGAAGGCTCAATCCGAAAGTTGCAAACCACGAAGAAGATATCCCGCGGGTTGGAAGGTGGGATCTATACCAGATTTCGGATTACATTTCTATAACGGACATGACAGAGTTTTCGGTAAGTGTTAGTTGGTTTATGTTTTGTAAATTTATGGTAATATCAATATAATTTAGATAAAACTTTGATGTAATCGGAATTGTCATGTGTAGCTATAAGTTACACATTTAAATGTGCTTGTGTAACCTATAGTTATATGTGCAACTTACACTGCAAACATAACACCAGTGAATTCAATTTATATGTGTAACTATAGGTTACACATATAAAAATGTGTTTATGTAACTTTAAGTTACACATACAACTGAAAATTTGTACATTTAGAATGTTCAACTTGTTTTTGCTATCTCTTTTTAACCTCTCCATCCATTAATTGCAGCCAACTCCTAGCTTTGTGGCTGAGTTTTCACGACTTGAGAAGCGACTAGGTATATCAACCGTGGTACCCAGACAAGGGCGACACTGCAAAGCTGGTGAAAGCGCAAACCATTGAGAATGGACAAGCTGAAAGAGCAACTGCAAGCAAACCAAGCAATGTTTAAAGCAGTGTATGCAATTGCAAGAGAAGGAATATCAGAAGCGGACCTTTCGAGGCAATGAGAATTCAAGATTCACAATTTTAGTTGCCAAATTATGCAAGCAATGGGTATTGATCCTTACAAAGTGACCCAGGAAGAGTTTATGCAACATGAAGATGCTGGACATGGAGGTACTGATCGTGGAGCTGCTGAGCATGAAGAAGTAGAGTTACATGCATGGAGCAACTGATCAACAAGGAGATGGAACTACGAGCATGGAAGTAGTGAACATGAAGAAGAAGAGTCCGAGAAAGAGGCTGAGCAAGAGAAAGAGAAAGATGACACGGAAAAATCCTTCCATGAAGAATGTAAGTAGTTGTTCATTTTTAATATGCTTCTTTAACTTGATAGAGGTACCCAATTAGTTGACACTAAGGTCTTTGAACATTTTTAGGTTCATATTTTAGTTGTTCAGTTTTAATATGCTTGTTTAACTTGATTACACTTGATTATTGTTGAGTAAACTAATCATATGGATGTGTAATCCCTAGTTACACATGTCTATATGCATGTGAAACTTCTGGTTACACTAGTTAGATGCATGTGTAACTGCATGTTACACTAGGTATCCATGCCATACTCATGTGTAACATGAAGTTACACATGCTAGTTATCGAAGCTAGTCAATCACACATGATATATTCTTCTTGAAATTTTATTAAAAAAATTTAACATCATAATCATCATCCTAATTCTCATTTCAATGCTTGTGCAGTTCCATGTATGAGCACTGGCAGGTGGAAATACGCCAAAAATTCTGCAAGCTCAAACTTACGCAGAGGGCGCAAGGCTCATCAAAAGAAGAAGCCCGCTAGTAAGAAAAAGCGCACTACTGCAGGTGTTGTTGATGAGGCGCGAGAAGAAAGGCGATGAAGAGACGCATGCTGCTGATGAGGCACAAAAGAAAGATGCGAGAAGGTGGTGTTGTGGTTGAGCCGCGTGAGAAAGCCATAGGTGATGATGCAAATGTCATTGAAGAGACACACTAGCTGTTGGTGACGGTTTGGTTGACTTGCTCCAACTCGGCCCAACATCGGAAACTATCGACGATAGTTTTGCTTCAACACGGTTTGAGGACTCCATGGTGATAAGCTGCTGCAACACACGCAAACACGGCGACAATGCTCGGACCTACATGTTGGTGCAACTAGAGAGCTAACCCTACTGATATGACGGATCTTTGAAGTGAGTAAAATGCTTGATGAGATTGTCGGTGACATTAACAAAAGTGAACCTGGACCTGCGGTGATGGAGAATACGAGAACCTAGCTCAAGTGGTAACCACTCTTCCGTTTTATTTTTCCTTTATGTTTTGTTTGTAATGGAAGTGTAACTTCAAGTTACACATTGCCAAAAGGCACGTGTAGCTTGAGGTTACACACGATACATTATTATTTTGGCTTGTGTAACTTTTTAAGTTACGTACATGTGCTTATACAATTTGCTTGAGATTTTGCCTATTCTTTTTGCGCGGCTACAACAGCACAGGGAACTTTTTTAGCCTTGGAATAGATAAATGATGAGTGCCAAATAGTGCATATTTATACACCTTTTTATTGGCATTTTACTCATCTTTTGCGCTTATAACTCGAGATATTATCCCAGATTATGTGTTTTCTTTGTTTTCGAGAATAAATATTTGTTTTAATTAATTTTGTGTTTTTAGGTAATAAATAAAGCTCGGAGAATTGAGGAGCCGAAGAGCGAAGAGGTGGAGTCGAGCATCTATGGAGCGAGATAGCCCAAAGCCGCGTAGAATCGGTTGCAACCCAACAAAGAAGACATGGGCTAGAGCTACCCGAGACCCGGATCAGAACCCGCTCGTCTCGAGCCGTTGAGATCTCTCCCGGACTGCATCATACGGTCATGCGCCTCCACTGTGCATCGAAGATCGTGCTCTCAGTGCTACACACGGATCACATCAAAAACCAGCTACCTCTCTCGGCCGTTCGGATCTCGATCACTCCATCCAACGCTCGGTGCGGCGTTCTCACTCGACCTTTCTTGTTCGTGCCTCACAGTGAAAACTCCCAACACCTATACCCACTCGAGAAACCCTATTCTATTCTTCTCCTTCTCTTTCTTCTCTCTCTCTCCACGAGCTCTGCAACTCCACCTCCATACCCTTTGCAGAGCAACTCTACCACCTCCATACCCTTTGCAGAGCCGCCCCACCACTACCAACTCCTTTCTCTCTTCCTTCTCCATCATCAGCCGTACCCTCTCTAGGTCTAGTTATCTTTCTTTTAGCCTCTATCAACCTTAGAAGCTAATTTAAAGATAACTAGAAGCTAGGGTTTGTCAACCAACATCACAAGCAAGCTACCGGGGACGATTTGTGAAGAGGGAGCGAATCAGAGTATGGGCTAATTTTACTTTCATTTTATTTTAATTTTTGGAGAAAAATATTAGGGTTTGGGATATTTGAACTGCATGTATAAATAGAGAGTGAAGGGGGATGATTTGAGACACGCCTGGATTAGCCAGGGCAGTCAATAGATTTAATTTCTGTTATTTTTGTGTTTTAATTTAGTGTGAGGGTTTGAGATGAAACCCTAATTCACGGTTGTGATTTAAACTCGATTTGAATATTCTTGTATGCTTAATAATATTAGATAACTTCAATTCAATCACTTCAACTCTTTTCTCTCACGAGTGCATACCAAAGCCATGGATGCACTTGTAGTTAGAATTAACTACTGAGTTGAGAGTGATTCGGCTCTTGCATTAGACCCAAATGCTAATTCCTTTGATTAGTTATACTTGATTAGATAACTAATGCTGCGGGTTAGTACCCTCAGCTGTATTTGAAGTTTTACATGGTGAAACCCCTTAGTTAAGTGGCAGAATTGACACACTGCCCTTAGCTACTATAGGAACAAGACACTTAATTTAGTTGAAAGCACATACTAGGAATTTAGTGGTGGAATTGAGAACCCAAACATACCTTTGTCTCTGTTTTATACCTTAGTTTAGGATCACAACTAAAAATCAGCCGTATCGGCAACAAAAATATATGTTACAACCCTCTTGTTACTCTGTCACATTAGAACTCAGTTGAAGCTGCCTTAGATCAATATCGAGCACCCCTCGTCCTTGTGGGATCGACCGTACTTGCCAGCGTCTCAGATAGGCGCACGTGCACTTGCGGATTATAACATGTAGGTCATAAATATAAACACCTTTAGGGGCCTACCATAAAACTCCACTACCTGCGAGAGTTAATCAATACGGAGAGGAAGAAGAATAGCATACATCAAAATCATGCTCTAGATTCGTCACGTGATTCATTGGATACAAGATGATTCATATACTGATAAAACATAATTTACAAGATCTAACCAAAACCAAGTGGATTCGTTCTAATAGTATGATTGACTATATCCAAGGTTTTGAAGAGAGCGAAACGAACCTCGTGATGTGGTTCGAAATCAAGATTGGCTCAAAGATAAAATTGAGGAAACAAAAGGCTGATCTTGCCGATATAGAGTTCAAATTGAAAAAACTTGAAAGCAAGAAATAGATTAGGACAAGTCTCTTGAATTATGCTTTTGAACACTTTGAAGAAACCTCGTTGAACAATAAAGAGCACCACTGAATTAAGTTATATGTTATATAATCCCAATCGAGAAAATAGAACATCGTTTTTGATTTCTTTCAATAATTGTATTTGGTATATTATGAATAAAACTATCTTATTATTAATAAAATTATTAGTTTATAATTTTTCTTGTGATAGTTTTTCGTTTACATAGCCGGTGCCAGATGCTTTATATTTTTGCTATGTATGTTTATGGGATGTTTGATTTCAGTTTTCATAGCCTTGTTATTCGATATCATATGATATGACCCTTATGGTGTGGGTGACTTTTGATTTAGCGTTAAGTTCTGGCCCATGTTGGTAGGCTTTATCAAAAAAGAGAATCATGAGGGTTCTGATTGAAACAATATGTGAAAAAGTCACAATATTTTGAATCGTTTGGTTTTAGCAAAAAACATAATATGTTTAGGGTTTCAACTTTTGCATTGCATAAGTTAAGCCGGTTTCAACCTTTCTCTGGTAAAGGTTGGTTGTTGTTGTTCTTTTGTCTTGCAAGAGGATGACATGACATAGTGATATTTTAGTATCAATTCTCCCTGGAAGATGCAAACATTAATGAAGAGGAGGATACGAATTTGAGGGTAGCAGATTTGTTGGATTCGTGGTTTTCTGTTCAAAAGCAGATTTTATGCATATATTTATTTCTTTGCTTAACAAAATTTGGTACAATTGATGTTTATTCCATTATTTGTGTATGGATGTGGTGTGATTCAATTGTTTATGGTTAAGAAAAACTATTGTTATCTTGCTTTATTGTTTGGTATCAATTGTTTATGAAGCCTATAAAATTCTACGGTGCAGTGGGTTTAATGTCTATGTTGTTTCAATTGCTTAGGTTAAGATAAATAATTATGCAAGTTGATTTATTTGGTTTTGTATGAATTGTTTATGGCTTACAAAAGAAAAGGTTTTGGGATGAATTGTTTAGTCAATTTGATTTCGGATAAGAAACTAAGTTAATTGGATCTTAGTTAGACTTATCAAAGTGGAGGTTTCGGTTATTCCAAGTCTAATCGAATGCCTTAACAAGAAATGCTAGTTAACTAACCTAGTACTTGTCTTGTTTAAAAGTGAAGGTCTAAGTTATGGATAATTAGAACACGATGAGAAAAATAGAGTTAATTCGATATTTATTTTGATGCTATCGAGACAAGCGATTGTATTCGTGCAATCGGTTTAAAAAGGAACTAAGGTGCTTAGTCGATTTTGGTTTTGCTAAACTATTAGGGAAAATTGCTTCGGGCAATTGTTTTCACACAACATATCAAAACAAAATTACTTTTGTAGTTTGGTTTTTTTGATCTTTGGTTATCAAAAATGGTGTGTGGAACCCTCGTGCTTAACTCTTCTTATAGGTTGCAAGTCTTTTGCAGATTTGTGAGTTTTTTAGGTTGTCTTTTATTTGATCGTACCTTTGTCATTTGTGACAAAAAGGGGGGAGAAATATACGGAGTAAACAAATGATATTGACATTGGTTTGTATTGATTTGGTATCACTAAGGAAAGGACATTGGTGCTTAAACGTTATATCTAACGCAAGAGTAAAGCATAGACTAAGAGCGAGTAGCATATCATATTGATAAAGGGAATAACAAAGACGTGCGGATTTAAAATCTACCTATCTTACCTTTAGGGGAGTATTAGCTTTGTTATTATAATGTCAACATCGGCATTTGTGGATTGAATGTATATAGGTTATTGTGATGTTGAACTTGGGAATCAAGCGTATGTGTAATGAATTCTTGTAATTTGTTTATCCATATGATGTAAGAGTTTTGTCACTAAATTTGACAAAGGGGGAGATTGTTAGAGCATAGCTCGGTTGAATCCACCGAGTGTTGGTATGTCAAGTTTGGTTGTCATATTTTAGTGAACCAAAACTCATTTGAAGAGTCGCTTGATTATTTACTAGATTCAACTTCGTATAGGTTAGCTTGAAGGTAATAGGATATGAGACATTATAAGTATTACATGACTTCAGAATGTGCAAGTAAGGAGCTACAACGACGACATCATCCTTCCACTTGAGGTTAGTAATATTTGACTTGACTGTTTCATTTCCTAACGTATCTTTAAATCGTGCGTATTGAAAACATAGCTGCTTGTGAAATTATACTCTAGTTAGACATAGTATTAGGAATTGCAATACGGAAGTATAACGTCTATCTTTTGAACTTCGTATATAAGACATCGACATAATCGTTTGAATGCTATTGTGATTATGTATGGGCATGGGGTGAAGATTTCGTTCTAGGAAACAATGTTTTACATTCGTTTAAAGGAAGTACGTACATTCATAAACTTGTTTTGTGAATCGAAAGGGAAATCGCTAGGCTTATTGGTATTTGCTATTCACTGCAAATCTTTTGAATCACCAATATGTGTGTTTAGTATAACCGCTCATAACTTGTTTATGTATCTTGGTAAAACTATTCACAAGGCCTGACTTTTGTATTGGTATGACTTTTATTATTGAAACCGATCTTAAGTAATCACCTGAGATGGTATGATCGATTTATTGTAATTGGTATACCAACTCTAGACATTGGGAACCGATCCTAGAAAAGAGTTGCAACCGATCACAAAAGGGAATCGATCCTTGTAAGAGGTGCAACAATTTTCTAGTTATTGAGAACCTATCCTATGAACATGTGCAACACGTTTTAGTTATTGGGAACCGATCCTATGGACATGTGCACCAAATACAAGTTAGATACGAATATATGTGGAACCGTCCTAGTACCTAGTCAACCAAGTTTTGGTAACTAGCGTGACTAATTCTAGTACCCACATAGAGCGGAACCGAAACTTGTTTTGATAAAGTGTGAAACCCATGTTTGGTGATTTGATAGGATAATCAATCACATAGTTCTTGGAAGTCGGATGAACCAATTCTAAACTCGTTTTGGAAGTGTGGCGAAATCGGTTCCAAGATAGTAAATATGAAAGAGGATTTACTAAGTAAAAATGTTGGCATACTTTGAACATGTGCAGTAACTCTTATCTTTTATTGTTCAAAGATATTCCTTAATAGCTAAAGGAGAATCCCGGATCGAAATAAATTGAGAATCTTTTAATTAAGTTTTTTAGTTTTATATGCTTTTAATTTCCAGCAATTAAATGCATATCTTTAAAATAAAAATTGGTAATGTGCATTTACTAATTGGAGATTTTTTACTGAGATTTCGTTTAATATTTTGGACAAAGCATTTCCAGGAATTATGGAAACCGAATTTGGAATATATTGCATATCTTGAGAATATTTTTGGTTTTGGAAATTCCTTAGTGTCCAAACTTCAGCTGACTATAAATATTGAAGTTTGCATTTTCAAGCAAACTAATCATCGAAACCAACAAAACTACCTTGTTGTGTTGTTACTAGTGGAGCCGTCTATTTGGGGAGGAAAGTAACCTAATTAAGCGAAATCTCTTACAATAGCTCATTTTAAATACTTCTTTGGGATTAGGAAGCTCTCTGAAACAGTTGGTAGGAAACTAGATAATTACGATTTATTATTAGTTTTCGGTTGATTTGATTGACTAACGGATTGTTGAACTTTGATTGCATCTAGTTTGTTTATGCTTGAGAATCTTCTCTTCTGATATAAGATTCACTCAAACTAGATCGAAGTTTCCACAGGGATCTTTAGACTGTTTGTAGATCTAAAGATATCTTGTGATAATCCATTGTTAACAGACTCCGTTATGTGTGTGATTGATCACAAGAGATTCAAGTTGATTGTGTGCGGGTGTTTATTGAAGATCTAAGAAGATTTCTGATTTGGGTTCATAATCTTTGGTGTGCACAAAACTTGATCGGTTAGAAAGGATCCAACTATAATAGGTTTATCTTTGTGATAGATTGGATTGATTAGTTGAGTAGATTGACATCAATACATTTTTGGTGATTAAAAGTATTGATTTCATAATATTGACAATTACTTTGGTAGTTGTTGAAAAGATAGATTTAAAGGGCATGACAAAGGAGTTTATTGGGATAAACGGAAGAGCTTTTTGTCAACTCATATCACGTTGATTGAAAAGAGTTGTTAGAACAAATTTGTTGTTCTTTTTTACTATTTGGAATACGAACCAAGGAATTGTTCCAAGTGCGTGACTTATTGAAAGTTGGAGGCGCAGGGATACATACGGAAATAGGTGAATTATAGGTTTAGTTGCTTGGTCTCAACTATACGAAGTTGGTTTAGATTTTGTATAGGGGCTTAATCCTGAGAGTATTCAATTTTGGACAAGGTCCCGGGGTTTTCTGCATTTGCGGTTTCCTCGTTAACAAAATCTTGTTGTGTCTTTTACTTTTATATTTCCGCAATTATAATTGTTTTATTATTATTAGAAGTAAAATACACAAACGTTAATTCCTATTTACTTGATAGCAATCCTATTGTGTTTGGTTAAGTCTGAACCTTTTATCTAGTAAACATACTTCATTGTTGTATTGTCTCGATCTCATATCCATAGACGATCACATGAAGTGTGAACCGATTAGTTGTACTGTCTCTACTCGGTCCATGAAATCACTTTCGTATAAAGGACTTATAGGTGGAAAAGTTTTAGATTGAGGTATAATGGGTACCTCGTCTTTTCACTGATCTTTTAGATTTGTAAGATCCTTCTGAGTTTGACCTTTATTTGCTCGGACCTTTGTCATTTTGTGACAAAAAGGGGGAGAAATATATGGAGTAAACAAGTGATTTGTAATCACTAAGGAAAGGACAATTATGCTTAAACGCATCTAACGAAAGAGTAAAGCATTGACTAGGGAGGGAGCAACATATCATATTGCTATTGTAGTTATCTTGACTACAAAAGTGGAATAACAAAGATGTTCGGATTGAAAATCTACCTATCTTGCCTTTAGGTGGAGTATTAGCTTTGTTATTCAAATGTCAACAACGGCATTTATGGATTGAATATATGCAGGGTATTGTGATGTTGAAACTTAGAATCAAGCGTATGTGTAATGAATTCTTGTAATTTGTTTATCCATATGTATTAAGAGTTTTTTCACTAAAATTGACAAAGGGGGAGATTTTTAGAGCATAGCTCGGTTGAACCAACCAAGCGTTGGTATGTCAAGTTTGGTTGTCATATTTTAGTGAATCAAAACTCAATTAAAGAGTCGCTTGATTATGTAACTAGATACAACTTCGTATAGGTTAGACTAGAAATATTAGGATTATGAGACATACAAGTATCAAGTATTAAGAATGAAGAGTAACAAGCTCAACGACATCATCCTTCCTCTTGAGGTTAGTAATATTTTGACTTGAACTGTTTCATTCCTAACACATCTTTCAAGTCGTGCTATATTAAAAATATAACTACGAAACTGTGAATGATTATACTCTAGTAGTGAGACATGATCACATGATCATAGTGTTAAAGGAATTAGAATACGAAGTATAACGCTTATCTTTTGAACTTCGTATATAAGACATCGACATAATCGTATGAATGCTATTGTGATTATGTGTATGGGTAAAGGTGGAGATTTCATCCTTGGAAACAATATTTACATTTGTTTAAAGGAAGTACATTCATGAACTTGTTTTTATGAATCGAAAGGGAAATCGCTAGGCTTATTGGTATTGTTATTCATTGCATATTTTGGATTACCAATATGTGTGAGTTAGTAGAACCGATCATAACTTATTATGCATCTTGGTAAAACTAGTCACAGTGCCTGACTTATGTATTGGTATGACTTTTATTAGTGTAACCGATCCTAAGTAATCACCTAAGATTGTATGATCGATATTTGTAAATTGTGAAACCGATCCTAGTAATTGGTATGACCAATCACAAAAGAGTTGTGTAATCGATCCTTGTAATATGTGTAACCGTCACAGTAATTGGTGTAATCGATCCTAGTGACTTGTGTAACCGATCACAAGTAATACCATGAGAATATGGTAAATCGGTCACAGTAATTGACGTAACCGATCACAGTAATGATGTAAGGTCCCAGTAACCAAATTAAGGTAGAATCGATCCTTGTGTTTGGTAGAACCGTAAACCCATGATTACTGTATTGATATTTGATCAATCACATAGTTGTTCTTGGAATACAGATGAACCAATTCTAAACTTGTTTGGAAGTGTGGTATAATCGATTCCAAGATTGTAAATATGAAAGAGGATTTACAAAGAAAAAGATGTCGACATACTTTGAACATGTTCAGTAACTCTTATCTTTTATTGTTCAAAGATATTCCTTAATTACTCAAGGAGATCCCGGACCGAAATAAACTAAGAATCTTTTAATTAAGGTTGTTAGTTTTATATGCTTTTAATTACCAGAAATTAAATGCATATCTCAGGAAAATAAAAATTGGTAATGTGCATTTACTAATTGGAGATTTTCTAGTGAGATTTCGGAAATATTCAAAGCATTTCCAGGAATTATGAAAACCGATTTGGGCATATATTGCATATCTTAAGAATAATTCGGTTTTGGAAATTCCTTGGTGTCCAAACATCCTTGGTCTATAAATACCCAAGTTTGCATTTCGAGCAGATTATCCTAAGAGCCAGGTAAACTTCATTTTTCGTTTTTTTCCTATGGAGCCGTCTTTCCTGAGAGGAAAAGTACCTAATTAGGCGAAATCTCTTCACGACCGCTCGTTTAAAGACTTCTCGTGGGATCAAGCAGTTTATCTACCAGTACCGTTAGTGGGAAACCCCCGGATAATTGCGGTTTATTTTAGTTTTCGATTGATTTGATTGACTAACGGTTTGTTGAACTTTGATTGCACCTAGTTTGTTTATTCTTGAGAATCTTTTCTTCCTGATATAAGATTCACTCAAATCCAGATCAAGTGTCGACGGGATCTTTAGAACAATTTGTAGATATAAAGACGCCTTGTGATAATCCATTGTTAACAAACTCAGCCTGTGTGTGATTGATCACAAGAGATTCAAGTGGTGTTGTGCATGTGTTTATTGAAGATTAAAGAAAATTTGAATACAAAGAAGATTTCTGATTTGGCTTTTATATCTTTGGATGTGTACAAACCTTGATCTATTTGGATCCAACTAAAAACGAATTTATTCGATTATTAGTCAGGTAAGATCGGCATCACCTTATAGTTTCTTGTTTGATTCTATATTGATTGATTGCAAATCTAAACTCGCTACTCGGAATTTTGGATAGATTGATCTGTCCGCAAAGGATTTTATTAGTTAAACAGAAGAGCCATTGCTTATGACTGAGATATCTTCATCCTAAAGAATCAAGAGAGTTGTTACCAAACAGATTTATTTGTTCCTTTTACGATTTGGAATACGATTCAAAGGAATTGTTCAAAGAAGTGCAATTATTGAATGCCGGAAGCGCAGGGATACTTTTGGAAGAAACTAGGTGAACTATAGGTTTAGTTGCTTGTTCTCAACTATACCAAGTTTGTTATATTTTGTATACGGCTTAATTGATAGTATTCATCAACTAGTCCCAGGTTTTTCTGCATTTTGCGTTTCCTCGTTAACAAAATCTTTCAGGTCATTTACTTTATTTTTCCGCAATTATAATTGTTGTTATTATAATTTAATGTAAATTACACAAACGTTAACTCCGTATTACTGGATAGTGATCCTTATAAAAGTTTAAGTTAAGTCCGAACCTATCAAGTAATCACACTTTGATTGTTGTATTGGCTCGATCTCATATCCATAATGATCACATTAAAGTGTGAATACCGATTTGTGTATTGTCTCACTTGTCCATAGACAATCACTTTTTGTGAAGAGGACTTATAGGTGGATAATTAAAATATTGTGGTGTATTTGGGTACCCTTGTATTTTCATAGGCTAGTGTCTGTAGCGCCTTAATACAACGTGGTGTTCAAATCTGGACTAGGTCCCGGGGTTTTTCTGCATTTGCGATTTCCTTGTTAACAAAACTTCTGGTGTCTGTGTTATTTATTTTCCGCATTATATTTGTTTATATAATTGAAATATCACAGTTTGTGCATAGTTCAATTAATTGGTAAACCAACCTTTGGTTGTTGATTGAAATTGATCGACACTTGAACATTGGTCTTGGTACCATTTGTTGTTTCTCATAATAATCGTGCTCAAGCGATCTCTATCTGCTTGATTTGCTTATTATATTGAGAAACAAAGATATAACTCTGATATATTTTCCTATTGAGTCCGGGATCGCTAGTTGATTCTCTTGGAATTATATTGATTTAGTCCATACGTAGATTGCTAACGAAATATTGGGCGTGGTTTTATACTCCCGCATTTTCAATTGGTATCGTGAGCAAGCAAACACGCTAAAGACCTCATAAGTGTAGTAACTGACTTCCGGATGTATGCTATCTATGACAAACGTGCTTTCAACGGAGATAAAAGTTATGTTTCTATGAATTTATTAAAGAGAAAGACTTGTCGATCTCGCATATATGGGACGAAATACCGCCTCCCACCTAAAACGTATAATTGATAAGTGTTACTCGACATTCATCGAACAGTCCATCAAGTAAAAGGGAAGTACCAAGAGAGTGTAAATGATTCTAAAACTTGTTAGAATCTAGGCATTTGAAATCAATATATTGAAACACAAAGTCAATATGATGATTGGTAAGGGAAAAGATCGTGATTCCTAATTAAAGGTTCTTCTTGAGGAAAATGATGTAGTTTTTTCATCTCGAACCTTACTCAATGCTAAACTTAAGGAAGATGCCTTATATATAACGTCTATTGTGTAAACTCCCTATTCAATATAAAGTATGCTCTATGGAGTCCACTATACCAATTACTTCTGACATAGCTGAGGTATTAGAAAACGTGACTACTTGTAATCATTTTTCTCTAATGAAACCAGCTTCAGAAGCTAAACTGCAAACCCTTCCTATTGCTAAATGGGTGCTTGGTTCTTCCACTGATCAAGGAAACACCACATCTCACGAAAGGAAGAAATCTTCTAACGATGTTACTAATCCTACACTCTCTAATCACTCCTTGATTAAAAAGTATGTCTCTTTTGTGATTCAAAAGGACATGTTCAACGAAAGAACAAACCGAGGTTGATTGAAAATTATTTTGCTGACTTCAAAGACACCTTAGATTTAATTCTCAAAGGTGTAATCGATATTCGGATGTCTAAACCTACTCGGTTTAGTACTCACCCCGTGAATCCTTCAGAAAGTCAGTTCCATCTCGCTTCATCGAACATTCGAACTAATTGTAGCATGAATACAACCTGGCCAAGGAGATTTCAAAGGTCCTTCTCAACCTAAGGTGAAGGATGATGTTCAAGATGTGAGAAAGGTACCAAATAGTGGAAAACAACAATGGAGATATGAAGGACCACCTTTAACTGGAGCACTTAAGAATACAAGGATCTTATCAACATGCTTTCAAAATCCTCCAAACAAACTTCTTCTAGTAAGGATCCAAACTTAGTCTCATACTTTGATGATTGTAAGTTTTATGATACTTTTTCACATCAAAAAGGGTTTCTCCAAAAAGTAGAAGGAAAGAGGATTAACCATGAACAATATTATTCATTTTATGAGCATAAAGCTCATACTTGTGTTAATTAATCACAAGGGTTTAATTCTTACTCATGAAAAATCTTGTTGAGTAAGATATGCTATATGTCGGATATACTTATTGGTAAAATGCTTTCCGATTAGTGAGCTGATTTTCTTATCGCTCAAGCTAGACTATCATCTACAAACATTTCTGCATAAGTATTTTATTGGTTGAGAATCATTCTAAAGTGTCTATTTTTGAGTTTTACAAATTTAAGTTGCTACAAATACTGAGAGCAACTGAATAGAATAATGCACCAAATCTTCGAGACTATAGCCAAATTTGGTCCAAGGAAGTTTAGTTGCCGACCGACTAAAGTTATATTTGGTCCGGATTTCTAGGATTTTAGACTAAATCTAGTCGTCAAACCCAGACTAAATCAGCCATAGTGGGGCGAGGTATAATGTGCAATGAGGGTCGGGCGTGTGAGTATTATGTTACGTTTAAAAGATGGAGCGTTAGGTGGAAAAGGTGCGAATGGGGCATGCTATAAACTCGGCTACCTTAAACGTATTTTATACATATGCCCTACAACAAAGCTGTTATTTTGTGCGCCATCATTGACGCGTCATTATACTCACGGACTAAATTTTTTAGGTCTTCCCCCGCGCTTCACCTCAAAAAAGACAAAAAAAAAATTAACATTTAGTATGGTTTTTAGTATTTAGTCCGCCTGCACTGGGATGCTCTATGTGCTACTCTTGCTTCTAAATTTTCCTCTGAGAACATAAAATTTTTGAGCCAAGATTTGTGGAAGAAAATTTTCACGTAGCAAAATTGTGCTTTAGTCACGTTTTACTTTGAAGAGAACTTTACAGTAAGTCCTTTATATGTTAAGTTTGTGTTCGCACGGTACCCTTTGCTATATGTCACGAACCAACTTTAGAAACCCTAAAATATATTCCCCGAGAAACCGCGAGAAATACCAATCCTATTGAGTCAAGTATCGTACTCTAGGTTATTTTTTTTTTGTCAAGAATGTCACTCCTTCTCGCACTTGTGATAAAGGTTTTCTTTGATAAAGGTTATGGGTTTCGAGTCCAAAGGGAAGAAGAAAAGAACACCGTAGAAGATGACTCAGGAATTTCAAAATCCTCAAGATTATCATGATGTCTCATGATATTATGCATATGCCCATCAAGATGTAGAGAATGATGAGATGGTTTCATGAAGTTGTTCATGATTTTCTTAAATACTTGAGGAAGCAAAACCGCATTGTCGATACTATGAAAAGGTTTGACGTGTTAAATGAGTTGAAAAAGGTTAATACTGACCTTGTTCTCATGAAGACACATGTTAAAGATCTTCTCAATGAGGATATCTTCTCCAAGAAGCAGACGATGCTGAATCACAAGCTCAAAGGTCTTAAACCTTGTGAGAGTTCCAAAAGTGTGCTTTGATTTTAACACGTTTTTTGTTTTGATTTAGGAGTTGATTTTATTTTATATCTTGGAAACTTCTTATAAGAATTTATTCTTGTGTTTTAAGAAGGATAACTAGGTCTTGGAATACCAAATATTGGTGATTACATATAGCTATTTCCAACCATTTTCATCTTGCAATGTTTTTAGATTTATTTATTTAAATTCTAAGTTATTTTGAAAGATGATTTTTTTTAGATTTAATCTTTTAATTTTATATATTGCAAAATATGTTATGATATATATGCCTTTACGTTTATGAACTGTGCTTGTATCTCATAAATGCTCAAAAGTTAAGTTTATTATGTCTTTATGCAAATATTGATAAAAGATAGAATGAACTTTTGAAAATTCCGCAGTATTGATCTTTCCCTGATCCACTTCTATGTGAAAGTACTGTATGGCTCCGTAAGATTTCTTATGTTGAGTGTTTCCGATTAAATTAATCTATAAGGTCTCTTGTGGTTAATTTATTCGAAAGCTTTCTTGATACAAATTCCATGTGGTTTGTTAACGTCCAAAGAAATCCTTATTTTCTCAGTAAAAAGTGAGGTCGTTCAAGTTGTTTTTTGGGAATGACATCACAACGGGAGAGTTCTTAAATCGAACTTGTGCTTTATTGCCAAATCTTTTGTGGGGAGTGCTGATCATGGAATATTGTAGGAGTTATCTTGTATCTTTATTAACTCCTTGATGAATACACTAAGTTTCGACTATGTGAAATCATCAAACAAAGTTGATATGTTCCCTTTAGTTATGAATAATCTCTTTGAGAATTTCATTATGATCCCATAGTTTTTTATTTGCCAATTTATATTGGGACAAAAAGGGGGAGAATTATTTGGTAGTTCACACTACATACATATGGTTTACGATCGATATGTGTAAAGGGGAATGGTTTTCATTGTGATGGAAGTATTGACTAAGGGGGAGTGATACATATCACCATAGTATTATTTCAAAGTTGTGATACAATTGACTTTGATGTTGTGTAATAATACTATGGCATTGTATAAAAATATTTGAGAACAACTGCTTTTATTGTTATAGCTACGAATCTTCAACAACAATGATACCGAGTTGAACACGCTCGAATCGGCCTGAGTACTTTAAGTGATGAAGAATTCAAGGAACATTGAAGAACCAAGGAAATCAAGTACATGCTGGATGAGAAGCTACAAAAGTTTATTTATTTTGTAATCCATATGTATTGATAGTTTTGTCACTAAAATTGACAAAAGGGGGGAGATTGTTAGAGCACTTCTCGGGTCAAACTCGCAAGCGCTATCTCAAGTTTGTTTTAGTTTAGGTGATCAAAACTATAAGTCTTGATTTCTAGTCTACTTATAGCTATGTCTCGGATTAGGATAGAATGTGTAGTTGAGCGTAGCCTTTATGACGTTCATCGATTGAAGATGAAGATCTATTGAGGGGAGCTTGGAGAAACTTCATCAACAAAAGGTATGTTGAGACTCTGTAGATGGGGCAAAACGAGTTGCTGGTTTTTACGAAATTGAGGAGACAACCGTGCGGAAGAAACTCCTTGAACCGAGAGAACTGTCAAACCTCACACAGATGCACTGCAAGAAGGGAGTGATTTGAATTCGAGATATCAATATGTAGGACTCCGTCCTAAACCAAGACAATGGCCGTTCCGGAGTCAATTCGGTCACAAGAGAGGATGGGTCAATCTGTAGGAGAGAAGCTGAGAAATGTGTGAGATCAATGGTGATCGAAGATTGTAGGTGTGTTGTGTATTCTGAAATAAGATAAGTTCTGAATGATTGAATTTGCTATGTTGAGAGTAATTGCTCAGACGTTGAGTTGTTAATCTCGTGTTGTCTGTTTGACGTGAGATTGTCTTGTTTTCAATCATGATTCAGGAACTTATTTATATTGATAGAATTGTAAACACCATGATCCCATGAAGTGTGACAGTTGATGGAATTAAAGAGTGGAGAAGTGGAAATCGTGTTAAAACCATTTGCTCAACGTGCGGGGACTTGGTCGATTTTCCATCCACTATTTTGTTAACTCCTTAAACCGATTGCACGACTTGCTCACATTCTCATCGTTTGTATGAAAACACGTGTCATAGACCGCCGAGACCAAAACCCTAGTTAATATCCCCCATGTGACACGATTGATGTCTCGTGATTAGTTAGTCGGCTTGTCGACTTCATGACTTCATGGGACGATGAATCCTTGTATTGTTGAGAAGAACATGATTTGAAAATGTTCACGAGACTCATGAATTTGAACATGTCTCGTTGAGACAGAGGTATAATGTATGAATAAACATAGTTAACGTGAGCAAACATTGCTCATTCGATCTTAACCGTCAATATTGACGGTCAACCAATGTTCTTCGTTTGAGCAAATATTGCTCATCTGAGCAAATGTTGCTCGTTTGATGAATTATTGGTAACATGACCAAATAAAATATTAATTTAAATACTGGCAACTGAACCAAATATAATTAATAAAATGTTGACCATGAGATCATCGTAAAATTATTAGCGTTTGAATCTGGAATTATGAACCTTGGACTCAAAAACCTAATTCGATCAATTGATGATCAATTAATGGTTTATTGAAAATTATCCACGGAGTGAAGGAGGGACCTGGGCCACATGGGATCATGGGTCGACAATGGGCGCCCATATGCTCAAGTGAGCAAATACTGGGTAGCCTTTGAATGTGTATAAATTATGGCCTACGGTGATAGCCGCAAGTGCACGGCGTCCTATCGGAGACGCTGCAAGCACGGTCGATCCACCGAGACGAGGGGCGCTTCTTGTATGATCTAAGGCTTCTTCAACCGAATTCTAAATGAGTAACATAGTGACACAGATATTTTGTGCCGATACTATTGATTTGAACCGAAGTGAACCTAAACTAAGGTAAGCAGTGACAAAAAGGGTGCTTGGGTTATCAAATCCACTTAAATTCCTATTCCGTGTTGAACTAAATTGAGCTTCTTGTTGTCCCGTGATTGATAGGGGCGGGTGTCAATTCCACCACCTATCTCCCTGTAATGCCTCAATTAATGTTTCAAAGTGCTGACTCCGTGAGCATTAGTTGAACAATTTAGTACAACTAGTCAAGGGAATCGCATTTGTATCTAAGGCCGAGCCGCAATACACTCAACACAAATTTGTATCAACTACACAGGTATCCATGGATTTGGTATACACCGTGAGAGAAAAGCATTGGGTATTCGTAATTGAAGACATTTGATAACATTAAGCATTCGCATGGTTCAATCATAGTTAAAAACAATATGGAATTAGGGTTTCACTGAAACCCTAGCAACTAAATTAAAACACTAAAACAACAGAAATTAAATCTACAAGGATGCTCTGGCTAATCCAGGCATGAGCAAAATCATCTTCTACCTCTCTTATTTATACATGCACAATAAATCCCAAATACCAAACCCTAATTTATTATAAAACGTAAATTAAATCAAACCCATACTCACGATAGCCTCCGAATCGTCGTTCTCCCTTGCTTGTGCGTGTCTGTTGATTGATGTTTGCTTCTTCTCTTCCAACTGTGAACCCTAACCCTAACCTAACCCTTTCTATCTCTTACTTAGCTCCTAAGGAAGAAGCTAAGACAGAGCTAGAAAGTAGTTGGGAGGGGATGGCGAAGGTGGCTGGTGTCAGGAGATGATGGAGTTGGTGGTATAGGTGGCTCTGGTGGTGGTATGGGTGAAGAAGGTGGAGGAGTAGAGCTGTAACACCCCGTGTTTTTAGCATGGCGCATGCTAAAAGATGCGCCATTTGCTTGTGATGAAGCTTCATCCAAAGCTTCCGCAGCGTGAAAAAGGTGGATTGGCTTAAGGCTAATACCGCGCCAAAAATGGCGCATTATGTTTGGCATTTGGCCAAGGGCCAATGTTGCATCATCATGATGCATTAGGCCAGTTGGGTAGGTGGGCTCGATCTTACAGCGAAATCATTGTGCAATAAACAAAGCAGATCGAAGACCGGGTGGTGCGCAATCATTATACGCAATCGTTGTGTGTAATCATTGTGCAACATGACAGAACAATTGGTGCACAATCATTGTGCAATGAGACGGAACGAGTGGTGCACAATCATTGTGCAATAGAATCCGAGACTCATGCAATCATTGCCGGTCCTTCGAAATTCATGGCAACGGCCATGAATAGTGAAGCATGTCAATATGCTCCCCTTTTCATACTTGTAGAAATTCCATTAAGACATATATAGGGAGGGGTAGTTGGTTGAAGGTGCATATGCGGACTATGTACCAAGTAAGCTTCATAGCTTAGTTGGAAGAGCATAAATGATGCCTAAGGCTCATTTATAGTTGCGTAGCCTTTCGAAGAGGGTATTTGATGCGTTGGCATCGCTATGCCACAGCGCGGACCCGATGATGCATAATCATTATGCATCTTGGCGGAATGGCCTATACGGACCGAAGCCATTACTCAGTTTTTGCTAGGCCACGACCTTGCAAACGATTTGGTTTAAGTTTCGTCCCTTCAAGGATGAACTACTGGTCTCGTGCTTGATCCCTTTAGAGTAGGGAAGGGCACGTGGCAGCCGCAATGAGTTGCGGCATTGCCGGTCCAAGCACGTTGGCCCCTCATATCATCTAAGCTCGGTAGCTCGACGCAAGAGATGATTGTGGCCAGACTTGATGAGGCTTAGTTGCATGCCAGTAAGTGGATGCTCATACTTCCTATCAAGCTATAAAGAGTTGGTAAGAAAGCTAACTTAGGAAATGGCAAGGGCTTGGTGCGGCCTACGCCAAAGTCCAAGGCTTATACCTGGACAATGACGGATGCTCAGCTAGCTAGGGAATTCAGTGATGAATTCCCTACGTAAAGGCAAAGCCAGAGATGCATGAAAAATGCATTGGCATTGGCCTTATGGCCGTAAACCCTTTTTGCGGGACAAGGGTAAGTTGGAACGGTGTGGAAGCTAAGTTAGTTGCGTCATGCTCCACGAGCATGCTTGCAAGGGCAAATGGACGTGCATTTGCCTAGCTTTAAAGGCCCGGATCGTAGCTTCATCATGGCGCACCGGGGGAGTTACGGCCTGCGGGGCAACGCGCCAAAGGCGTAAATTTTCCGGTCCGTCACAGATGGTATCAGAGCAAGTTCCGAGAAAACTCTAGGGACTTGTGCGGAGTGGACTCATTGGCGAGTGTTTTCCTTGATGGAAACATAAAGTTGGAGAGTAGGCCAACTTTTGCGCGGGAAGAGTTTGTAATCGCTTTGCCAGTTACTATGAGAATCGAGTTGAGCTTGTTCAAGTACTTGTGAGATTGCTCGGCCTAAGTGGCACCCCACTTACGAGTGGATATCCAGGAAGACCGTGCTGGGACGGTGGGTAGACAATGGGACCGATCATCCCCACACGTTGGCACCGGCCAAGGGTGTGCGTTGTCGAGCCGGCTAGCATCCCACTTACGAGTGGCAGCTGGATGACCGTCGTGGACGGTGGGCAACCGGATATCGATCCACACAAAGACTGTGCTAAAATTTTGTCATTTTGATGACATCTTTCAACTTGTGAACCTTAGGGACTTCGAGTGCGTAGTATGGGATGCGCATTCGGGATACCGGTCGAGATATCCTCTTGGCACCGCCAGTTGCGATTCTTGGTTTAGTTGTGGGCACTTTTGGATCCTCGGGCGGTGGTATGGGACATGTGCTCGGAAGATCTAAATTGTTGTTCATGACAACTTGAAGAAACCCGTGATTTCGAGCATCCGGTATGGGACTTTTGCCCATGAAATCCAACTCGAAGAGATTGTCCACAATAGTTTTGGTTTTGAATTTCGGGGACGAAATTCTTTGAAGGTGTGATAATGTAACACCCGTGTTTTTAGCATGGCGCATGCTAAAAGATGCGCCATTTGCTTGTGATGAAGCTTCATCCAAAGCTTCCGCAGTGTGAAAAAGGTGGATTGGCTTAAGGTCAATACCGCGCCAAAAATGGCGCATTATGTTTGGCATTTGGCCAAGGGCCAATGTTGCATCATCATGATGCATTAAGCCGATTGGGTAGGTGGGCTCGATCTTACAACGAAATCATTGTGCAATAAACGTAAACGATCGAAGACCGGGTGGTGCGCAATCATTGTACGCAATCGTTGTGTGTAATCATTGTGCAACAAGACAGAACAATTGGTGCACAATCATTGTGCGACAGACGGAACGAGTGGTGCACAATCATTGTGCAATAGAACGGAGACTTCGGCAATCATTGTCGGTCCTTCGAAAATTCATGGCAACGGCCATGAATAGTGAAGCATGTCAATATGCTCCCCTTTTCATACTTGTAGAAATTCCATTAAGACATATATAGGGAGGGTAGTTGGTTGAAGGTGCATATGCGGACTATGTACCAAGTAAGCTTCATAGCTTAGTCGGAAGAGCATAAATGATGCCTAAGGCTCATTTATAGTTGCGTAGCCTTTCGAAGAGGGTATTTGATGCGTTGGCATCGCTATGCCACAAGCGCGGACCCGATGATGCATAATCATTATGCATCTTGGCGGAATGGCCTATACGGACCAGAGCCATTACCGTTTTGCTAGGCCACAGCCTTGCAAACGATTTGGTTTAAGTTCTCGTCCCTTCAAGGATGAACTACGGTCCGTGCTTGATCCCTTTAGAGTAGGGAAGGGTACGTAGGCAGCCGCAATGAGCTGCAAGCATTGCTCGGTCCAAAGACGTTGGCCCCTCATATCATCTAAGCTCGGTAGCTCGACGCAAGAGATGATTGTGGCCGGACTTGATGAGGCTTAGTTGCATGCCAGTAAGTGGATGCTCATACTTCCTATCAAGCTATAAAGAGTTGGTAAGAAAGCTAACTTAGGAAATGGCAAGGGCTTGGTGCGGCCTACGCCAAAGTCCAAGGCTTATACCTGGACAATGACGGATGCTCAGCTAGCTAGGGAATTCAGTGATGAATTCCCTACGTAAAGGCAAAGCCAGAGATGCATGAAAATGCATTGGCATTGGCCTTATGGCCGTAAACCCTTTTTCGGGACAAGGGTAAGTTGGAACGGTGTGGAAGCTAAGTTAGTTGCGTCATGCTCCACGAGCATGCTTGCAAGGGCAAATGGACGTGCATTTGCCTAGCTTTAAAGGCCCGGATCGTAGCTTCATCATGGCGCACCGGGGGAGTTACGGCCTGCGGGGCAACGCGCCAAAGGCGTAAATTTTCCGGTCCGTCACAAGAGCTCTGCTCTGTGAGAGTGACGGGAGAGGAAGAAAGAGAAGATAGAAGGGAAATGGGTAAGGTCGATTAGGGTATAGGGTGTGGGTCGCTTCGGTGTTGAGCGGGTGCATCGGCTGTTGATGTAAAGGTTGAAGCGAGCGTAGGATTTAGGAAGTGGAGGATCTGAACGGCTCAGGGTGTAGGTGGTTCTCGTGTGAAACGGGAGCATCGGCTGATGATGGGAAGGACAGAGCAGCGAGCGTAGGATCTCGGTGAGGAAGATCTGAACGGCTGAGGATGAACTGAGGCGATTTGCTGTGGAGCGGGAGTATCAAGACATGATGTGAACGATGGAGCGACCGTAGGATGTAGCTAGACGCGATCTGAACGGCTCGGGATGAGCGGGTTCGGATCCGGGTCGTGGGTAGCTCTAGCCCAAGTCTTCCTTGCTGAGTTGCAACCGATTTGCGCGCGGCTTTGGCTATCTCTGCTCCATAGATGTTTGACTCAATTCTTCGCTCCTTGGCTCCTCGGCTCTCAGAGCTTTATTTATTACCTAAAAACACAAAATTAATAAATACAAATATTTATTCTTGAAAACAAAGAAAACACAGAATCTGGGATAATATCTGATTTCTAAACGCAAAAGATGAGTAAAATGCCAATAAAAAGGTGTATAAATATGCACTATTTGGCACTCATCAAATACCCATAAACCCGAATTTTACTTGTCCTCAAGTGAAACGAAAATAAGAAATCCTAACTATACCCCCGTCGCGAGTCTCTCGAATGCATTTAGCGTATGCACTAAGCCTTTAAACCCCTAGGTGTCCCTAGTGGACGAGTTGTAGTCTCGTGAGGGTTTACCAGAGGTGTACCCACAAAACCTTCTCCAACTTCGAGTGTAAAAGAGTCTCAAGCATCCAAGAAGCTATGAGGACATAGAGTTTCACACGTGCTAGTAATGTAGGTTAGATCTATCGAAGAACGCATTCTCATCCTTAAGTGCTGAGCGAGAAGTAACCATACCATATGAAAGAATTCAGATTCGATTGTGATCATAAGTCTCAACTTCTGCCTCACCATTAGGGTTTTATGATAATTGCACTCAAAAAGATCGCTTTTTTAGTCTCTCATGTGTGCAGGCAGGAGTAAAGAGAGAAATCATGCACACGTCGTAGGTAAGAAGGATAACCTTCCGAAAATAAAATCTGGAGACTCCACAAAAGTGTGGATAAAAAGAATCTTTTTTCTGATGATCTCTAAGAAAGGAAATCAACCATTAGCAAGGGGTGGGAGTACTCACTACCTTTTCACCCGATCGGCAATTAACATCAATCTCTCATAGGAACCATAGAAACGTCTTCAATCTTCGGTCTTCAAATGTTGATGACGAACTTCTAAACTTCACAAAATTTGACAATTTTTAACTTTTCTACTCAAATTCCTTGTTGTTTGGATTTTTCTTTTTCAATTCTTCTTTACCATGGTGGTATCAAAACTAATAAACTACAATATTTTTTTGATTTTTGATTTTTGATTTTTTTTTTTTTTTTTTTTTTTTTTTTGATGTGTTTACAATAAGTGAAAATAAAAATGAAAATACAAATAATGAAACAACTAACTCCATGGACAAAAAACTTTAACACACTCAATTTTTCCATAACTTGTATTGTCTTGATTTTATAAATTTTATTGATTCTCATCCTATTTTCTTTTCTTTTTCTTTGTTGCACGTAAACCTTGGACTATATCAATTTTTCTTTCCATATTCTGATGATGCTCCGTTTGTTGACGATGATGTGTTTCTATGGGTCTTGCTGATTGAGAGAGAGTGATGCTAACGACAGAATCGGTATTTAGAAGGAGTTTTCATCTTTAGACGTCACCCTCATGATTGACAAAAACTAGCACTCAAGAGATCAAAAGTAGTGCTGAAAATGGTGCGAAGTTGGGTAGCTCACCATTCCTACCCGGAATTTACGTATGGTGACACACACTCTAACAGATTTTCTAGAAAGTTGCAAAAAATGAAGGTTGGTGCCTCACTTGATGTAAAATGGGTAGTCTCCACTATGGGTGATCACAATTCTACTACCGAATATCTAAACAGCACCTAATTCGCCCTCCGGTATGGTTAAATCCAACTTTAACGCTCTAATCAACTAAGAAACCCGATTGTGTTCTCCCAGTACTTCTAACTTTTGTTATTTTGATCTGATTCTCTATGTAAACATAGCTAGAAGCATGCTAGTGACTCTAAAATCTCTAAAAGTTGGAGGTTTTTACAAAAAGAGTTTTGAATTTTTTTTTTTTTTTTTTTTTTGAAAATAAAAGGTAAAATAAAAGGTAAAATAAAAGACTAAAAACTCTAAATGCAAATGCACCCCCAAACCTAAATCAAACATTGTCCTCAATGTGTCACAGATAGGAAAAATTTAAACAGTTACATACCATGAGAACTATGCTGATAAGAGAAAAGGGAAGAGATTACCGGAATGTCGGCGGGAGCAAGGTTGAGCTTCGTTAGTCAAGGATAGAATCCAACATTCTCAACGGAGATCATATCGGATTAGCACAATATATGCACAAGAAGACTCAACCGATTCACGAAAAGAAAAATTTAACAAGTCCTACAAAAATTTACCATACACTAATAGTCTAAAGAGTTGAGGATCAACCCAAAAGATAATGTACAGAAACATCAACATGAAAATGGGCTTTGGTTTATGTGGGATTTGGTTTGTTTGGGATTTGGTTTGTGTGGGAATTTGGTTTTGTTGGGAGCTTTGGTTTATGTGGAAGCCTGTGTTTTGTGAAACAAAGCCATGACCTGGCCTTGGGTTGGCGTAAGAGACTCAGATTGAATGGCCCGAGTATGTGGGCTGAGTTTTGTGCGCAACCCAGCTAGTTTGATTGTGAGCGGCCCAAAGAGCAGAGCCTCGGCTTAGGCGAAGTGGCCCGACGAGTGAGCAGAGCCCGGCGAGAGGCTTATGTGGGCTTGGGTGGTTCGGTTATCGCTGAGCCCAATGGTTGGGTTTTAGTTTGTTGCACGGCCCATTTAGTTAGGCCAAGTTATGTGGGCTCGGGATTCGCGACACTTCTTAACTTTCGCCAGATTTCATATCTTCCTATCGTCATCCAGTGCTTCATTCATATTTGACCTTCTGCGACTCACTCGCAATGTTGTTATCCGTTGTCTTCGCGAATTGTTGTTGTGGCGATATTATGATCCTATAACAGGTGAAGATGACTGGGGTTTGCAGAGCATACAAGGTGCAGGATAGCAATACACAGGGTCGCACACAAGCATGCAAATATTGACATGGTCTTGCTCAGGTGAGATAGGTTATGCTCAGATGATGGTAGCAGGGTTTGCAACTTGGCTCAAACTTGCAGCTTCAGGGGCTAGCAAGTGAGCGGGTCACAAGATGATGAACAATATTTCAGCAATTTTAACAGCACAGAGCACTTCAAACACACAGACTTCAGGGAGCTGGAGCGGTGCACAAGGCTTAGATTGCACAACAACTTATACAAACAGCACAGCTTCGATTATCACAACTCACAACTCAATTAAATGCCACAGGAGCACACACAATTTGCAAAAGCTGATCCATACATTCACACAAGCCACAGATGAAGTCAACTGGGTTGGTTGCTGTTACACTTTTCAGAGGTTATACTCAGGATTTGCAGGGCAAGTGGTGTAGCTCAGCTGATAGTAAGCTTACAAGGCCTCACACAAAGCTCTGGGCAAATGACAACTAGGTTTTAAAGCACCTGCCTTGGGTATCTGTAACTCACACTTGCAGCTTCAGGGGCTAGCAAGGTGGCAAAGGGCTCACACAAGGGTGTATGCTAGTTTAACATATTCTGTGGAGTCATGGAGTCACTTACCCGAGTTTGCGGTTGCTCGTAGCTTTGTGACTCGTGCCCTGCGCTTTTCTTGGCTTCTAGGCTTTTCTAGGCTTGCCTCAGCAAGACGGCACAAGTAATATGGGTAGCACAAACTGGGTTGGCTCACCTTACCACATGCACCCTGGGTTGGTTTAGCTGCCCACAAGAGTTGGCACGAGGCACAAAGAACTGACTGCTTACTCATCAAATCGATACGGTTCCCAAGTGTAAAAAGATGCAGAAAAAATGAATATCAAGACTGGCGCATGACCAACCAGAAGAACTTGACCGACTGGGAAAGGTCGATATAATATGCAAAATTTCAGTTGAGTTGCACTCACCGAAGTTAAACTAAGCTACAGGAGAACACAAAAGAAGCTGCGAATAAACAAAATGCAAATGTAATGAGCAATGACTAATGGGAAAAGAAAAACAGGAAAGTTAAAGCTAACACTAAGTGAAAATGCAGATGGAGCTAATGCAATGCAAGTATTTACACAATGCAAGTAGACTAACTGAGATGCAATGAGAAAATAAGAACTACAATGCGAAACTACAATGCACTATGCACACGGATGTTTAACGACTAAGTTACACATACAAAGACTAAAAACAAGTTAAATGCAAATATATACAGGGGAGTATAAATAGCTAGAACAAATGAAGATTACAAAAATTTAACTAAGTTATAGATGCAGGGCTGAAATAAACAGGGTTGAAAATCAGTGAAGCGAGCCAATGACAACAGGGAACGCGCCAAGTCCCCGGCAGCGGCGCCAAAAA
The DNA here is from genome assembly GCA_023531295.1 of Papaver armeniacum. Lineage (NCBI taxonomy): Eukaryota > Viridiplantae > Streptophyta > Magnoliopsida > Ranunculales > Papaveraceae > Papaver > Papaver armeniacum. Next base: position 9,970 of record JAJJWW010013296.1, on the reverse strand, counting down.
CTTGGTAGGCCTTGGGATTTGTATATATTTATGGCCTACGGTGATAACCGCAAGTGCACGGCGTCTATCGGAGACGCGACAAGTACGGGTCGATCCACAGAGACGAGGAGTGCTTACAATGATCTATGGCTATGCTAAACTGAGTTCAAGAGTGACATGGTGTAGTGACAAGGTAACAAAGATGTTTTGGTTGCCGATACGGCTAAAGTGAAATGAAGTAAACCTAAACTAAGGTAAAAGACAGTGATAAAAGTATGCTAAGTCTTCAAATCCACCACTAAATTCCTAGTGTGTGCTCAATCGAGTTGAGGTTTCTTGTTCCTATGGTAGACAAGTGAGGTGTGTCAATTCCATCACCTAGCTAAGGAGTTTCTCCTTGTAATCCTTCAATTACCATTAATTTGCTAATTCCAGAGTACTCGGTTGTCTAATGAAGCACAACCAAAAAGAGAATTAGCCTATGATTCTAAGGATTGAGTTGTAGCATTCTAAACACAAGTGTAACCTAACTACAATGCATCCATGGCATTGGCATGCATTGTGAGAGAAGAGTGTTAGATGCTAGAACTGAAAGTATCTAAAAATTTAAGCCCTCAAGGACATTCAATGAGTTTAAACATAATCGGAAATTAGGTTTCAATGAAACCTTAGCAAATTAAACTAAAACATGATAGAATAACAAAATACACAAAATTAAACCAAATTAAAGCTAAATGACTGCCTCCGCTAATCCAGCGTGACTATTACACACACCCCTGTCTTCAATTTATACATGCAACCATAAAGCTACCAAACCCTAATTCTTTAGTTCAAAAAATCGAAATAAATGAAAGATAAAATCAAACCCATACTCTCCGAATCTCGCCTCACAATTAGTCTCCCGCGCTCCATGCTTTGGTTGTTGGCTAACCCTAGTTTCAATTATCTATCATTTAGCTTCTAGGGTTGAGAATCTATGTAATAGATAATCAATACTAGGAGCGGCTATGCATGAGTTGTTGGTGGCCGAGACCGGGTACGGGTGATGGTAACGGAAGAGAGAGATGGTGGTAGTGAGGGTTTTGCAGCTCGCTCCCGTGCCTGGGGAGATGGGTTTGCGGAGGTGAAGAGAGAAGAAGAAAGAGAAGGTGGAGTGAAGAATGGGGTTTGGTCGAGTGGGGGTATAGGGTTAGGTAGATTTGCTGTGTGCGGGTGTAGCAAGGATTGATGGAGTAGGCCTCGGCGAGCGTAGGGATGAAGTCGGTGCGATCCGAACGGCTCAGGAAGTAAGCGGTTTTGGCTTGATCTAGTGTTGCACGGAGCAGCGATCTATGATGCACATGGAGGCAGCGACCATTGGATGTGGAAGATAGAGATCTCAACGGCTTGGAGTGTACGGGCTCGGATCCGGGTCATGGGTAGCTCTAGCCCAAGTCTTCCTTGTTGGGTTGCAACTGTTTTGCGCGCGGGCTTTGGCTATCCGCTCCATAGATGTTTGACTCCAATTCTTCGCTCTTAGCTCTCGCTTCTCTGGACTTTATTTATTACCTAAAAACACAAAATTAATTAATACAAATATTTATTCTGAAAACAAGGAAAATACTGCATGGGATAATATCCGATTTATGAGCACAAAAGATGAGTAAAATGCCAATAAAAAGGTGTATAAATATGCACTATTTGGCACTCATCAACCGCAGGAGTTGCGAATAGAAATGATCGCAGCAGCCTTCTGACACCTGGTCCAGAAGCATTTGAGCAAAATCGACCGCACTGGGGCCGCGATCACTGATCAAGCAGAGTCATGCGAATGAGCTTGATCGCAGCAGCTTTCGGACACCGGTCCGTAGCAAAGATCGGCATTGCAAGAACCGCGATCACCGGATCACAGAGCAACGAGCAAAATCGCACTACGAAAGCGATCACCTGGTTCAGGAGTGACGAAAGCAAAATCGGATCGCAAAGAAATGCAGCGATCACCGACTCGCAGAGTCATGGTGAGCCGATCGCAGCAGCCTTCGATCACCGTCTCGCAGCAAAGATCGAGCATTGCAGCCAGAACAAGCGATCACCGGACTGGGCAGGAGTACAAACAGAGACGGATCAGAGTAGCTCAATCACCGGATCGCAGCAGTCGGGGAGGGACTGGATTTAAACAGCTTCGATAAACCTAGTTGTAACTGCTACAAATAAAACTTGACAAAGATCGATTCGCCCAATCGAGTGCAACTGATCGCATCGGGCCAAGGCCCAACCGAATCTGAGAATTCATAGGCAAAATCGACCGCACGGCTCGCGTCCAACCGAAAAGAAGCTTGCTTTTGAACTCGAGTACAATAATTCAATCAACATAAATATAGCAGCTTAACATTAACGATTGTAAAAATTGCATAAAAATATTAGGGTGTACGCTCGCTTCTCTTAATCCCGCAAACTCGTTGGAGGATTAAGAAGTTTGGCTTACTCGGTTTCAATTTTCTAAGCTTAATTCCGCATTGCAATTAGGTGCTATGTAACTTGCCCCCAAGCGTATGAAGTGTTACACACTTGCCCCAAAGAGTAATTTTAGACCATGAGGTGTTACATATCTCGCCCCAAGTGATGGTCACCATGTTGAAGTGATATGCAACTCGCCCTGAAGATAGTAATTGTCATGTCAAGCCAATGCTTGCACAAGGGTGCACCGCCTTGTTGCATTTTGCTCGCGCATGGGATTTTGAATATGTCCGCTATCCTGAATTCGCGATGGGGGCCAATCCCACTATTCCGTATGCGCGAGAATTGAAATGTGTGCATCCCCTCGTGAGAAGATGCTTGCCACATTAAAGGTGTCTTACTGAACAAAAGTATGCATGAATATATGAAAAGATGCAAAAATATGTAAATTGTATACTTACCTTATTGAAAATGTTACCGCGACTTCGCTTACGAAGTGATTAGGATGCCCACTGGCTATGTCGGTGTTTTCCAGCGACGATGATTAGTATAGTTGCCTTAGCGTCTCGTCTCGACTTAGTAATTGATTTGTCTGTGAGACCGAATGCACCCGCTTAAGTCCAAGCTGGATCCAAGACAGCCAAGCCACTGAATCTTGTTTTTCAAGAAATTGTGATCACCAGACTGCAATGATTATGCGCAAAATCGGGATCAATCGGTTGTGAGGAAAACCGTATGGAAACAATTTTTGGGGAAAATCGGACTACAGACATTCGACCCACTGGATCAGTAGGAATTAAAAGGATCATATTGCTCGATCAACAGGCCAACAAATATTCTTGAAACCGGATTACAATAGTTCGATCAATCGGATCAGTAATAGTTACGTGGAAAGGGACCGCAGCAGGTTCGATCAACTGACTCAAATATTTCGTTAGTGATTGAATGTGACCGTTTCTCTGAGCTATCATTTTATATTTCTAAAATTTTTAACCTTTTCCGAAAATTGGAATGCCGCCTTCACGACCTTGGTAGTTGACATACGATCTCATCGGCCGACAATCACTCGGTTGGATGCACGAAAAGAAGTTATCGAGGAAACAAAATTGGTTGGTCGCCTTGCTTCTAACATGTTGATGACGTGATCGTACCCAAAAATATTATTCTCCAATTGCAAAATTTTACCTTCATGTCGTAGGATATTGAAATGTGATCGCAACGAGCCAAAAATCATCCAATTGGACGTGAGACAGAAGAAGATATCAACGAAACAAATTTTTAGACCAAGCCCTACAGTGGGTGTACATATCCGCAAGGCAAGAGAAAATGGGCGGAATAATCCGAGGGCTACGGGATTAAGTTGCACCGCGTTCCATTGAAAAAGGGCTACGGAATTAAGATGTACCGCGACGCACCGAAGCAATCCCTCCAATTACTCGGCGATTAATCGCTGCATCCTACGATTCGGCGATTAAATGGAGATTAATCTTAGATTGCCGCCGTCCGCCATGGCCACCGCCGTCGTAATGGCCACTCGATCATGGCCGGCATTGGCCGCCTCTTTTTTTTTTTTTTTTTTTTTTTTTTTTATGTTTTACTGAGCATCGAAAATGGATGTACCAAGGAGCATCAACCCGCCCGTGTGTCCAACGCGTCTAAGGTTGATGTACCACCATTGCATCGAATCAGAAATGAGAATGGAATTTTTATGTATCGCGGAGCATCGAAGTTTGATATACCACTGGGCATCAACGGTTTACATACGCCGAACATCGAAATTTGATGTAACAAGAAGCATCGAACCCTTTCTGATTGATGGAAGTGGGTGATGGACACCTATGACGTGGGTGGGTAAAAAGTAAAGTGGGTGAACGAAACCCCTGAAGAGGGTGAATAGATCTGAGGCCTCTCGCCGCCGCCGCCGCACGTGATGGCCGCCGGCTTTTGGCTCCGGGCTTTGGCAGCCGGCTTTTTTTTTTTTTTTTGAAACTTTTGGTGACAGTGCTACGAAACTGTGACCTTTACTCCGAACATTTGGTGACAACTTTTGGGAACTGTTGTCTTTTCTTTCATGCCTTCTTGCAACGGATGGTTGAAGTGTTATCCTTGCTGACTTCCCCTTTGTAACAGTTTTGAGTACTGTTGTCCTTTCTCCTTGCAACATTTTTCTCCATGAACATGCCGCGGATCGAACATCCTGGCAACAATCTTAGCGATGTTCGCAGCGTAGTCGTCACCAGTGGCTTCCGAACGTGATGCTAGGCTATAATAATTGTGATTAATCAATCATGCAGAATGCGATCACCGGACGGCAGTGATAGAAATCGAAATCGATCCAAAATCATGTTGTGGATCGAATCTCCTACAACAGCTTTGATGGTATTTCACTACATCTTTGGCCGCGAACCGAAAGCGCCCCAAGAACACTATCATCGATTTTGTAGTGACGCGATTTTTAGCGGATCCGCAGGGTAATAGCTTCAAGAAATCAAACGATCTTCTTGATTGCAAAGCAGCTTGCGATCAACTGGACTGTAGTATGTGCGATTATACGGTCGCCAGCAGCGCGATCACCGGATCGCGATCAGTTATGATCAAATCGGGATCGACGATTGCGGTCAATCGATCAATAGTGATTTTTCAAAACGCTCGATCGCTTTTCGACAAGATTTTGAAGCATTTTCTACAACTTTTCTCAATGGGAAAACACGAAATCTTTTCTCGTATGTCCCATTAGTCGGCGCCAATGTTTGTACCCAAAATTACTTTTGGGCACGAAACACGATGAATGGATAGTTTGGTGTGTATTTTGGGTTAGGAGACGAAATGAAGAACAAAATGAAAGATAGAGGTTTAACGTGGTTCGGATAGGTTGCCTACGTCCACGCGAATCCCCTTGGGGAGAAATGTTTTATTGACCTTTGTATTACAAAGTATGTTTTTCTCTCCTATCGGCCTCCTCTTCCTGATTTCTGCCCTCTCCTATTTATACAGTTCCACATCTAAATATAAACATAAATTACATTAAATGCTCATTCATGTCTCCATCATTAATTCTGTATGAAACAGCTGGAGTTAATTCTGCTTGTATGAAACTGCTACAATTAGTACCGCATGGAAGAAACTGCTGCATTTAGCACTGCATGGCTGAAACTGCTGAAATGAATATTGCATGGGCCGAAACCGCTGACTTCAATTCGCATGGTCAAACTCACGGAATTCAATTTTCATGAAACCCACATTTATGCTTCCATGATAAATTTCGCATAAATGATGGCCGGCAAAGATTGGTGGACATTTGTTTGCGAATGTACCGACCGCATGGGTAGTGGACCGGCTTGATGGTTGACAGCATGATGGTCGCGGCGTGGATGGAGGCCGGTCCGGCGGCATGGTTGAGACCGGTTGCGCTGTGGAAGAGTTTTTACCGAGAATTGGTTTGCGCTTTTGTCACAAGACCGAAAATTGGCTAGGTGCGATCGACTTGAGAAGTTGACCGACGGTTGACCTTGGATCTGATGACCGACCGCTGACGATGACCTTTGACCGGAAGTTGACTTTGATAGTTGACCGACTTTGACCATCGACCTTGACCGGGAGTTGACTTTGATAGTTGACCGACTTTGACCATTGACCACCCGTGCACCAAAGTGGGCCGCTCTTGGTTGATCTTGTTTAGTGGGCTTGGATGAGGACCAAAACATGATTCAAGTATCAATTTGGCCCATTAAGTGGTATTTTTACTTTTGGTACAAACAATGTTATTCTCGGGCGACTTGCTGATGCTTCAGTCGATCACTCCTTTTGCTCGAGCTGAATCATCTAGCCGAGTGGTGTCATCACCCGATGTCATTCGTTTGGTGGAGGTGATCGCTGTCGCCCTTCAGATTCTTGGCCGAGTCTTGCTTCGACCGAGCTTCTCTTATCTCTTCACCAACCCTGGCGCTGCATTAATTATCCTCGAACTCGATGAGCATCACATCGAGCTTTTCTCCTTTATGTCGACCTCTCAGCCGTCTCCATTCCTCTTTCCTCGCGCCTGTGCCCGATGAGATGATTCAAGAAGGCTTCTAGTACTTGTTTCTCTTGGTGCGCCCTTGGCCGTGATGGTTCCACCTGTCTCTCGTGAATTATTTGCACCTACAGAACAAGGGAAGGATAAATTAGGAAAGTAGAGGAAATTTATGAAAACTAAGAATTTTCTTATTCTAAGAGAATACTACTTCTCCGCCTATATAATAGGGACAGAGGGAGTACAACTCAAGACCAAGGAGAAAGCGCCGACGCAAAAATGAAGAAAAAATTGCGCCAAATGAAAAAGGCCACAAACTTGATTCAAGTTTTCTTACGAGCGTTTGCTTGACTCATAACTTAGACATATATCAAAAGCCACGGTTGGTAGATTGAATCTTGAATTCGAGCATCATAAGACTTAGCCTCGAGGAACCGTAAAGATTGAATCTTGAATTCGATCATCATAAGACCTAGCCCGAGTGAACCGTAAAGATTTCACAAAATCAACCGCTTTATTTCACTCGGTAAGTCACCCGATAATATCCTTAATAGGTAAAATAATCGTTGGCCTTTAGTGCAATGTCATAACTGATGGGTTTGATGTCTTTTTAATTTAATTTTTATTTTGAATAAGAGGCGTCTCATAGATTAAATCGTCGAGTTAAAATCGATCCATTACACGATTGTATGCATTGACATCATAATTTAAGCTACAATCAATCAACGCAATTTACACTTGGTTTTCTTCACTTGAGAAGTGATCCTTCTGTTACAACCAAAATAGCCTCTCTTTTTTATATTGGATTGTTAAAAATGAAACAAGAAACTGAATAAAATTACTCAAGGCAAAGATCATATGGATCGACAAATTATTCATTTATTTTTCAAGGTTTTCCATGCTTAATTGACTAAAATGTTTAGTTAAACTAAAGTAGCAAGGGTTAACGGGATCCGTCCGAATGAGGCGAGAGAAGTCTAAATCAAGTATGAATATGTGTAGGAGTTATTGCTTCCACCGATGAAGGTTTTAATGTTGATCATGTTAGAGCAATGCTCGGTTGAACCCACAAGTTTTGGTATCTCAAGCTTGTTGTCAATGTTAGATGATCAAAACTATATCTTGATTTTTTATCTACTAAGTCAAGTCTCGGACTAGGTTAGAATTTGGTAGTAGAGTATTAGACATCACCCTTGAAGACTCGAAGATTGACGAAGACATTTGGAGAACTTCAGATCGTATGTGGAGACTCAACCATTTTACTTTGCTCACTATCTTACCACTCTATCTTTTTGAGACGATGTCGTATGACTTATAGTCGATTTAAAACGAAAAAGTTTCGAGTCAAGCTTGTCTTGTTAAAATCTCGAAATATGATTCTAAGCAAAGATGTTCAACGATCCTTAACAATATTAGTTTTAAACAATTTATTGTGTGAATTAATGGGGTTGTTTGGTAACCATAATCCATTATGCTGATTATAATGGATTTTATATGCGTTTGGTAACCATTATAATGATTGCTTATTTTAATCATAATTGAAAAAATCCATTATTTCCATAAATAGGAAAAAGTTGTTTTGAAATTTTATAATAATCAATTATTTTTCTAAGGAATTCAAATTGAATTTTTTCTTCTTATTTTCTCTAAACTATAAGAGAGAGACAAAAACAAACATAGGACTAAAAAAATATCATAGATCATTGTTCTTTCCTCTCCTTTTTGAGATCATCATTTTAAGATAATCAATTATTTGAAAAAGTGTTTGGAAAAATTTATTTTGAAAATGATTATATCAAAATCATTTATCAATTTATGATTACCAATAATCATAAATAGATAATTGCCCACACATTATGCAAGAATGTTTCAAACATCGTACGAACCGGTTCGCAAACATAGATATATGAGTTTCGAAATATAGGAGGCTCGGCGAACAGGTTCTACAAACCGGCAAGTACAGCTTGGATATCGCTCATGAACCGTTGTGAACTGAATTTTGAAAGTTGGTATTATAGGCTAGCAGTTGACGGACCTGGTTTAGTAGTCTTGTAGGGTTGGCGAACCGGGTTCACGAACCGTTGCACCCTGATCGGTGAACAAGCTTAACGGCTCACGAACTGGGTTGTACCAACCGGCCCCAGTTTAGGATCTTAATATATGCTCAAAGACTTATTTTTTAAAAATATGTTTAGCATTACTAGAACTCTGTTAAACAGTTTTAAGACTTCGTTGATCACTCAAACACTTATGTGTGTGCATCATGATTAAATTCTTAGTTGTTTATATAAACATCAAATTGCTTTAGTTATTTGGCATACTTGCCAAACCGAACAATCATTATACATTATTCCAGAACCGGTTCCTAGTGTATATTCTTTTATTGTATTTCAAGACCTAAAACTGTTTGCTTTATTCTCAAGTTATCTTATCTTGAATTCTAAGCAACCCCTGGTCCTTGAAAATCCATAAATAGATATGCCCTTTCAACTGGAAAAAATAATCGCTAACACTTTTTGTCCTAGTTGATTCTAGAGTTATCCTCTTTAGTCATAGGTTTCCTCTAAGAAACATAATTAGTTCTGCACTAAAAGACTTCGCTATGGGGATTCATGAAGTCAGTCCGACTATTTTTACCTTGATGGTTCTTATATCCTGATCTTGATTTTATGTTATAGAGGTTTTCGTAATCTCTTTCAGGGAAGATAAATAGTAATCACAAAGTTATTTTCATCTTAGACTTTGTGATTTCTCAAGATAGATATCCTAAAACTTATGTTAATCGATCTTTTTGAAGATTGTTATTGAGAGGTGGTTAAGAATCTAGGCTGCTCTTTGGGAGTCGTAAGTTCCGGTTTGTAACTTGCTAGCTTTGTCTGTTATGCAAACAGATTTCCTCACCTTGATCTTTGATCTAAAAGGAAATCAAATAGGTTTATTTGTTAGGGCAGATGGGTATCAAAAATCTTCACTTATGTTGTAGCAACTCATAGGTCAGAAAGGATGTCACTAAGGGAATCAATTGCGTAGAGCTTTTGCGAGGTTCAAAAGACGTAAAGAGCGCGATCAGAATCGAATTGCTTGAGGGTGGGTTCGGATCCCAACTACTTTCCAAATCAAGTATGATAGTAGGCTAGTGTCTTTAGTAGCTTAATACGTTTGGTGTTCAAATCGGACGAGGTATCGGGTAATATACTATTGTGGTTTCCTCGTTAAGAAAACTTCTTGTATCTTGTGTTTTTCCTTTTCCACTTTGTATATTGTTTTATCTTTATAATTGATTTACACGGTTTTATACATATTCAATTTAAGTAGATACTTCGCTTTAATTGTAATCGATTATGAGACTAATTCTTGTATAATTCGTATCTTGAAAGATAGATAACAAGTTTAATTACTTGGAAGAATTATGATTGGATTATTTGGAACGACTAGATTGATCTTGGATATTGAATTTTGAGATCATCCAGTGCATTCGCTTAACAATCGGTTCACGGACTGCTTTCTATATTGATTGTGAAGCCGCACTCCAACTATTTTCTC